>QPKB01000006.1:2823116-2898019 GCA_003546025.1 Camphora micrantha | reverse complement strand
CGGACCCCTGGTTCGCTCGAGCGAACAGGCTTCTGCCTGTGCTCGCTGAGTGCAGAAATTGCACTCCTAATACATGGTCCACATGTCAAATCTTTTCCTCCTTTCTTTTCTACAATCTTTCCACTCAAATTAGCAAACTAAATACATGAATAACCATGCTATCAAGGCTCACATTGGGGCATTCATTTCAAACTTAATCAATGCCTTAACAAAGAACCCATTTCACAATACTTGAAAACCCATTCATCTCTAAACAAATCCAAACTTCAACAAAACAAGACCCATTTCAAAGATATGAAATTCTGAAAGTGTGGAAGGACATTAGATATGCTTGCATTGTCTAAAACAAGATCATAACATGAACACCTAATAAATCAAAACATTAATACCAAATGCAAATCCAAGACACACATGTACAACCACTTAAATGAATCACTTGCCTTAGCCAAATAAACACAAGATCTTTCTTCAAGCACTCCAAATCAAGGGCCAATCCAAGAACTACAAAAGCCCATGAAATCCATTCAAAAACTCACCCAAAAACACAACCCAACAACCCATTTCGAAATGGTTGCTACAAGTTAGAAAAACAAGATCTTTGGAGGTAGAAGAAACTCCATTAAAGAGATAGGTTGAAGCTCTTACCTAGAGATGCCCAAACAAGGAGTGAAGAAGAAAATGGAGATCCTTCCCACCAAGAAACTTCAAGAAAATTGCATCTATGGAAAGCTTAGCTTGAGAGGAAGAAGATGATGGTTTTAGAATTTCATTTGGAGTCTCCTAGCTCAAGCATTCAAGGGAAGAAGAAGAGGGGAAAAGAGGGTTTTTTCCCAGCCCTAAGTTTAGAAAAATTGCAGAGATTTGTAGAATGGAGAGGAAGAGAAGGGAAAGGAGGTTAAGTGATTGCAAGATGGGACCCATTAGAACTAATTCTTGTATCAAGGAAAACATGAACTTGCGGGCCTCGGATGAAGTCGACGAAGAAGGATAAAACGATCCTCGAAATATCTAGTTTTCAAAAAGTATATTTTTGACATGGTTTTGGGACCTCGAAAATCGTGTCCAGATTTGAGTGTGAAAAGGCTATTTTACCCCTTTTGGCCAAAACTTGATTTTCTAGGCTTCAAACACAAATGAGCTAAACATGAAACTTGCACATAATCATAAAACCAATCAAATGAGATGAAAATCACGATTAACACACAACCAAACACAATCTTCCCACGCTTGCACGTACACCCAGGCCTTCCTGAGTGAGCCTAATAAACACTAAACGTTCTCGAACTCCCCCAAAGCTAAAAACCATGACTAAACTAATCACATTCTAACCCACGATAACTAAACTCAAACAAGACTAAGCACACACTAAGCAAACACTATTGGGTTAATCCTGGGTTGGGGTTTGACAATTGTATATTAAGTTTGAGCTCAAGTCAACTCTTAATAAGCCAATATCTTTCTCCTAATTGAAGCTTGGTATAGCGAGGAACAATCATAATTTATAGAAGAGAATAAAATATCTATTCAAAACTCAAACTCTATTTAAAATTTAAATTCAGATCTAATAGCCCTAATTTTTATGCTCCATATAAGAAATAAGCATATTGAAGTGCACAGTTCACTAGAGAAAGTCATGCAAGGACAGATTATGCCACATCCAATTTAGGAGCCACGAACAAGTTGCTGATCTGTTCCCTACAATACTCAACCTGATAACTTACCTGTAGGGGAGATCCGTGGGACCGCCCCCCACAGGGGATAGGCGGGGCCCAGGGCCCCGGGCCTATTGTATACACTTCGGGAGTCGGGCTCCTTAATCATGCATTTGTCCCAGGGTGGATTCCGGAAATCAGGCACCCCAGGGGCCTCCCCAGGACTCGAACCCGCAACCTCTCCCTTAAGAGTTAATTGGGGAGAGTCCTGGTACCACTGGGCCCTTTTTGTAGGGGAGATCCGTGGGACCGCCCCCACAGGGGATAGGCGGGGCCCAGGGCCCCGGGCCTATTGTATACACTTCGGGAGTCGGGCTCCTTAATCATGCATTTGTCCCAGGGTGGATTCCGGAAATCAGGCACCCCAGGGGCCTCCCCAGGACTCGAACCCGCAACCTCTCCCTTAAGAGTTAATTGGGGAGAGTCCTGGTACCACTGGGCTTTTTGTAGGGGAGATCCGTGGGACCGCCCCCCACAGGGGATAGGCGGGGCCCCGGGCCTCCCCAGGACTCGAACCCGCAACCTCTCCCTTAAGAGTTAATTGGGGAGAGTCCTGGTACCACTGGGCTACCTGTGGGGGGCGGTCCCACGGATCTCCCCTACAAAAAGGTCGGCCTTTTTGTAGGGGAGATCCGTGGGACCGCCCCCCACAGGGGATAGGTGGGGCCCAGGGCCCCGGGCCTATTGTATACACTTCGGGAGTCGGAGCCCAGTGGTACCAGGACTCTCCCCAATTAACTCTTAAGGGAGAGGTTGCGGGTTCGAGTCCTGGGGAGGCCCCTGGGGTGCCTGATTTCCGGAATCCACCCTGGGACAAATGCATGATTAAGGAGCCCGACTCCCGAAGTGTATACAATAGGCCCGGGGCACTGGGCCCCGCCTATCCCCTGTGGGGGGCGGTCCCACGGATCTCCCCTACATTACCCATGTAAAGAAAACGCCTACTTCATGCATTGAAAACTGTGGGGTCCATCTTCCCTCCTCTTTTATGAAGTGAATTTGGTCAGTTTGACCTGACTTTAAAAATACATCAAAAAACATTATCTTAGCCAATAGATGTGAAAAAAATGAGTTATTTTAGTGTATAACACCAGATATAAAGTCGACAGAAGTAACTTTGCAACTAAAGAAGTGGTAGCTGCATGGGCCGCCCATCATCACTACAAGAATAAACAACATGTAATGAGGTGGCCCATCTACCCTGACTGTTTTGATTTTAAAGGGTTTTGACATGTTGATTAACTTCATATTTTGTTTTTCTAATTTCATAACTCAAATTTACATAATGTCATCAGAGTCGTTTGACTCTCGTCAACACTATTTTTTTTAACTTTTTTTTACCATATCCCATGATATCATGGGATTTATCAATTTCTGTATTATATATTTTTTTGCAACTAATGAACAAATTTAGTTTTTATAAAATACAAAATCTTGGCATTTTGTAAAAGGTAAATACACATTTGATCACCATTTCTCAGGTTTTTATTATTTGGAGAAAAATATCTCTAAGATGCTACATAAAAGCCATGATATCAAGGGATCCAGAGCAAAAAAGTTTTTAAAAAAAGAGTTGACCAGAGTCAAACGACTCGGATGACATTACTTGAAGTTTGGTCATGAAATTAGAACATCTCATATTAAGAGGGACTAATATGTCAAAATCCCTCATTATAATTTAAGATTGTATTTTGGTCAATAACGGTGCCTTAAGTCCTTAAAACTGAACTATTTAATATTTTAATTTTGATTTTAAAAGAAAAGAGAAAAACAAAGTGAAAAAAATCCAAAGCAACCTTCAATGAACAACCTGCAACTCAATCTATATATAGAAACATGGCATGATATGTTGATGTACATCACATCGCAGTCAATTTGCAGGAGAGCAGGACCCAGAAGCAATTGACCAGGAAACTATGGTATGGTCCTCACCTCAATAAACTTAGGAAATCTCAATAAATTAAGACATGGGTCCTGGCACTATTTGCCCAACCAAAACTCCAGGCGAGAATGGGAATCAGATTCACCAAAGCAACAACAACAGAGAAGGTTAAATCTCGATTGTGAAAGGTGAATCAAATCATGTGTTCGGGGAAGGGAATGCCAGTAAAAAAGCAAAGGCTCATTTACATCTCTCCCTAAACATAGAAATCAAAAGGAAAAGAGTCCCATTTGCCAAAGTGGCATGAAGTACTTGGAATAGATAGTAGAAACAAAGCAAGAAAAAGTCTTAATAAGGGCTGTTGATTGCTTTAGGGACCACTAAAGAAGAGGGCCTTAACACTAGGAGCAACTAGGGTTTTTACTGGCAAATCCTACTTCCATGCATTTTTGGACAAGAATAGATAGAAGAATTGAATTTCTAAGATGTAATGCTCATTCTTCCATTTTTAAATCTTGCCAGCAGCATGTGATACATCCGTGTTTGGGAACCATCTATGCATACATATCTATACTTGGGTATTAAGGATTATCAAATCTGTGCTAATTTTTGGGCACATGGCCGATTCACTCTTGGATGAAGAATTCCTCTAATATGTCTGGGCACCATGCATCCATCCATATCTTTGCTTGGGTACTAAGAAAAATCCAATCTTTGTTACTTCGGCCCATCCACATTTGGATAATATGTTTCTCAGAGTTACATATATAGAGGAATTAGATCAGAAAGTTGGATAAAAGGGGCTAGGCCCGAAATGAATATCAGGTCAACTGACTAGTGTCTAGGCCTAACTTAAAGGCTTGGTGATATATGTTGATTTATCATTTTTCTCTCACAAGCTCCAATATATGGGTCAATTTGGTTCTTAATATCCTCAATTCGCATTCGTTCATATCGCCATAGGAAATCTCTCTCTGCATATATAGTTAATGATCGGAACTGGCCCAAGTCAGTTTAACTAACCCCCGGCCAAATGTGTCCCTTATCTAGACCCATACGTGTGGATGTGTATAATGTATAAGCAAATTTAATCATGAGGTATGAATAAGGACATAATAGGTCATCCATAAACTATCCCTAAAAGGAAAAAGGAAAAAAGAATCACGCATAGACTATATGCCTTGCTGAGCCTTAGCTCAGGCTGCTTATGTTTCATGCTGAAGACTGTCCTGTGGGCCCAACAAAAAGCATGACCTATTCCAAATACAGGCCTAGTGGCATGCAGGTAATGTGGACCAGCTTCTGGGTGAAATCCAAATTTCCAAGTTCCAAGCCCAGGTCTAAATCATGTACCGAAGCATCATTGAGGTACCCGGGTCCCAATGCGAAGCTTGAGCCCAGTTCAAACTCCACCGAGGCTTCAACAAACACTCCCTAGCCTGAGCCCGAACTCGAAAAGGCCCATCTCAAATGGGATTTTCATCCTGGCCCGAAATTCAGAAATGGGTTTGGCTGGACCCAATTTCTACCCATAACTATGAACACCCATGAATTAGCCATCATTGTCAAGCTCACATTCCAGAAATGGCTGTCACATCTGTTCACACTCTCTACAAAAGCTCAGCACAAGCAGTGTGAAAGCAGGAACATCTCTAGACTGTTGCATCCCTAAGCTCACTTACTTCTCTGTCTCTCCTTCCTTCCCTCCAAGAGCATTGCTTCTCTTTCTCTCTTATATACACCCCTCCCTCTTAATACCTCCTTTCCATGTTCATTTGTCACATTCATGGGATGGTACCCATGAGAAAATTGTAGAAATGGGGGTTCCTTTCGGCCCAAAACAGTTCATGATCTTCTAAATGATTTCGCTTTGGACTGAAGGGAGCTCCTAATTCTCCTTTTCTCCTTAACTTCTTAGAAAAGTTCTAATTGGCTTGGAGGGGCTTCTGGCTTCTGTGAGATTGTCTTTGTCGGTAAGTCTTTATGATTCCTTCCTTAATCATGTGCATATGTATAATGATAGCAGTCATAGTATGATGCCTACATTTGAACTATCAAATTTGATGATTTTTGTCAGTGGACTTTTCATCTGTTTTTGAGGAGCTTGGACTTGTATGGATCTTTTCAAATCCTAGATAGAATTTGTAAGTTTTGTTATTATGACCAACTGACGACTCTGGCCAAATTATATATTATGGCTCACAAGTCTCACCCATTTCTACAAATTTTGTTCCAAGGAAACTATTCTCATAAAATTGTCTGGCTCTGTTCAAATTTGTTTTTTTTTTTTACAAATATTATTCAAAACATGTTATTGAAAATAGATGTTTGTTAGTTAAGAATAATAAAGAAATACAAAATATTGTTAGAATTTTTTATTTTGAAGATTTTTCCCACTTTTAATCCCATTCTATTGCAACTTTGGAGATATTTTTTAAAATATTGCAATATTATTAGAAAGATTTGTTCCTTTTTAAAATTTCATAATATTATGACATGATACTGATATTTATGATGGTGCTCACAGCTCTGACTTTAGATCGGATGGATGCTAACAGTCATTAAAATTTAAGTTTCTGTTGTTTAAAACGGCAATTCTACAAAGATCCTTTGTCTGGTTTGGCCAGTTGACCATTGTCACTTTGACAACATCAAGCTTTTGTCATGGTAGAAATTGAAAGGGATCCGCAATAAGAAGGAGATTTAGTAGTACCATTGATGTAGAAAGAATTATGAAAGCCTACATCCCTAATCAAAGAAGGAATTAATGAGAAGAGAGTCTGGCCTTTTACTAGAAAGGGTGTACTCTCCACCAAATCTGTCTACAAAATTCTGTCCTCATAATGATACTGACGTTAACTCTGCTGTAAATTGGAAATCTTTATGAAAACTCCCCTCCCTCAAAGAGTGTTGCTTTTTGGGTGGAGATGTCTCAATAAAGCTATCCGGGTTAGGAAGATGATCCATTGTACATCTGTTAATAGTAATGCTTTGTGTCTGATTTGTGAAGTCTCTGAGGAGACAATTAAACATGTTTTATTCTAATGTAATCATGCTAGAGTGATCACTTGCTTTGGTTCTAATCTTGGGCTTTTATCCTAATATGTTCCCTCTCTCCAGATCCTGGGCTGGTGGAAGGGCCTCTTGGGTCTATGTGACTTGATTGATTCACCTATTAGTCCCCAGCCTAAAGCCTGGGTGTTGGCTCTTTGGAGGGTTATATGGAAGAGTATAAATGATAATATCTTCAAGGATAAGGAAATTCGTCCCTCTAACACTTTGACTATAGCTAGAAATCTGGTGAATGAATTCAATATTTTGCTAAATGAGTTTCCGTATATGCTTAAAGCCCAAACCAAGTCTTTAAACTAATATGGGAGAAAGATCTGGCTATAGTGTTTTCAAATGCGGCTTTCCTAGCTGCAGATGAAAAGCTGGATCCGGTTTTTGCAATTTGGCTTAATAGTTCTCTCTTGTTCATGGGATCGAAGGAGGGATCCAAGGCCACTTCCTCTGAAGAAGCAGACGCGAGAGCCATCCTTTGGCCATAGATTTTGCGAGAGCAAGGGGATTCTCCAAAGATTTTTTCTTTTTGTCAAATGCCTGAAGGTGGTGCAAGCGATCAGTGTGAGTTCCAATTGGTCATTTGATCCGATTTTGCATGACATTAAAGATTCAACTAGATCTTTTGATATCTTTGTTGTCTCTTACATTCCTAGGAAGCTGAATCGGTTAGCCCATGATTTTGCCAAATTATTGCAGTTTAGGTGCGATGATAGGTGTGGGATTGGGGTCATTTTTGGAGGAGGGTTTGGTTTATTGTTGCTTTATCTGTTTCTTGGTGTCCTTTGTTAATGCATGATCTCTTTAAAGGGGAAAAAAAAGTTTTGTCATGTTAGCTAATTCAATTTTCTTTAAAATGTTGGACTGACATCCATTAGGAACCATTCAAGGAGCAGATCCTCATCTTGGATGGGCCATGATGGAGGTCAGAGATTTTCAATGGCATACACACCCCTCCTGCACCATGGAGTTTGTGGCATGGTTTTATTTATTTATTTATTTCTTATTAATAGAGTCTAAAATCTCACCTCAAAAAGGTTACTCACCTGAATAGGGACATGCGTAGCATGTGTCAAAACTCCATTTACCTAATCGCTTTTAATCACCATACAATCTAACTTAATAAATGGATAGTCAACATGCTTGATGTTAGTCTTTTTTTTCTAGGACTCAAGAAAGAGTCCACACACAGGAATACAGCCCACTCACGTGTGAAATGAGTCCATACACATACAGAAAAAAAACTCACACATCCAAAAACAAGTGGTATACCCAATGTTCAAACTCTGGACAACTAAGCCACGAGAACTCCTGCTCGGATAAGGAGCCAATGTCAACATAATTGATATTAGTCAGTTGGCTCTATAGTCACCGCACGGCTTTAGTCACATATTAGTCAGTTTTGATTATCATTGTGATTTGATGGATGGTTAGAAATGACCGAATAGACAGACCCGACTGATAATTCTTCAAAAAAATAATCTTCAAGATCATTAAAGATAAGATTTTTAAGGTTTTATAGATTTTAGGGATTTTTACTAAAAAATTATAAAGAATTTCACAAAATTCTAACTAGACACAGATTCGAATTTTCGACAAAAAGAGATAATTGAGACTCTATATTTTTTTCTTACTAGATTGCCCATAGGTTGTGAGATAGAAAACCGTGTCCGCCCTTGTCCAGCTAGATCAATCTGCATTTACATTATTCAGCAAATGGATCCCCCATTTTAAGGATAGTCATGGCTTCAAAGTGAAAAGTCCCACCCTTCCCATCGTGTTCTTTCTAATTGTTAGAGAATGATATGGTACCACTCTCACTGAACAATTTTGTCAATCACGAGCAATCATGCAAACAGTGTCGCAAGGACAAAGTCATATGCTTTCAACCAACCAAAGAGCCAAACCTCATTTAATTTACTAGTCAAATTGCTGCACCAAGAAATAAAATGCTCTTTTACTGAATCCATTGCTTATACACACGGTGCAAGAATTCTTTGAATTTTCTCCATTGTATCAGTTGTGATCTAGGGTCTACAAGAAGAGATCAAACATACACAATAATACAAGAGATTTACGTGGTTCGGCTTTTGGCCTACGTTCACAGAGAAGACCGGAGAATTTACGATTCAATCAAAAGAGGTGTACATCAAAGAGACTCTTAGCCTCTATTTATAATATCAGCCTCAAAACCCTATTACACCCAAACACTACTTCTAATCGCAGTAAAATTACAATAATAGACCTACTTCTAATCACAGTAGAACATGAACAATCCATGGGCCCAGTTTACCAGATATATTACTTCTATTGAGCCATACAACCTAACAAATCTCCACATTGGCGAACATTGAAGCTGATCCTCATGTACATAACACGTCTCACCATCTCCATTTGCCCCTTAGGGCACTCAAGTACTGAGTACACTGATCAAGTCCAAGCAATGCTTGAACTTGAATTTAACTCATTCCTTCATGAATGCACCAAATCGCTTGTAATAATGTCCAGAAGCTTGCTTTGACCCATACAATGATTTCTTCAAACTGCATACATGATCAAGAACCTTAAACTGCACTTTACCTACACTGGAAGCTCATTTCTCTTCCTCGTAGAACCGCTTGCATCCGATGGCCTGGTTTTTCTCATCAAGAGACTCTTCAATCATAGTTGCTACATGTTGACTACTTTCCAGCCCTTCCATTAATTCAAAAGACTCAGTCGTCAATGCATATGCAACCTTATCATCATGGCTACTATCTGATATCGACGCATACGTCATTATATCCCCGAAACCATATCTAACCGGCAGTTTCCTTTCTCTTTGCGGTTTACTCGTCTGCGACATTAGCGGCTCTATCCGATAAATCTACTGCATGGTCTGACTATCCCTGTATCCTGGGAGGAGCCGGATGCAGTCTTCTTACTAAGATGTCTGACTCCACCTGAACGATGTCACTGCTGTTACTTACTTTTGTCTCCTCCACCTACTTTCTCGCTTTGAATAAAGTATTCTCATGGAATGTAACATCCCTGCTGATGATAAATCTAGATGAATCATGATCGATACACCACAACCTGTATCCTTTCACCCCAGAAGCATATACCACCAAGATGCACTTTACAACCCTTGGTTCTAACTTATCAATTTTCACTCGAGAATAAGTCGAACAACCGAAGATTCTCAAGTTAGAATAATCAATTGGATTACCTGACTGCATTTCTTCCGGTGTTTTGCAACCAATATTTGTGTGTGGAGACCTATTTATCAAGTAGCCTGCAGCATTTACTGCTTCAGCCCAAAAGTCCTTGGACAATCCTGCAGTAAACAACATACAGCAAGCTCTTTCCAAAATCATTCTATTCATCCTTTTTGCAACTTCATTTTGCTGCGGAGTTTCTGTAGTGATGCAATGCCGAACTATGCCATGATCTTTGTAATAGTTCTCAAACTCTATCGTCCTGTACTCGTTGCCATTATCCGTCCTCAACTTCTTCACTTTCATGCAGGTCTGTTTCTCAACCATTTCCTTCCATCACTTAAATGTAACAAAGGTCTGATCCTTCATCTTCATAGTATAAACCCAGACTTTCCTTGAATAATCATCAATAAAAATCAGCATAAATCGGGACCCGCCCTTAGAGTAAACCTTAGAAGGCCCTCATACATCTAAATGAACATAATCAAGGATACCTTTCGTGCGATGAATACATGTTTTGAAACTGACCTTTTGATGCTTTCCAAAGATGTATCTCTCATAGAAACCCAACTTGCCTGTCTTTGTGCCACATAGAAAATTCCGATTGCTTAGTATTGCCAATCCCTTCTCACTCATATGACCTAAGCGCAAATGCCATAAGCGCATTGAGATAGATTTATGGTCATTTGAGGAAGACGCTGCAGCTCCACTTGTAATGGTATTTCCGGACAAAATAGACAAGTTTCTAACTGTATTGCCTCATAAGAACCAGAACACCCTTCACAACCTTCATAACTCCACCTTCAACTGAGAACTTACAGTTATCGGAGTCCAAGGCACCAAGAGAAACAAGATTCTTTTTCAGATCAGGAACATGCCAAACTTCTGCCAACGTTTTGACGATTCCATCATACATCTTGATTTTAATAGTTTCAATCCCAACTGTCTTGCATGCAACATTGTTGCCCACCAAGGCACTATCACCGTTGATTTTTCTATAAGTCGTAAACCAGTCCCTACTGGGACACATGTGGTAGGAACACCCTAAATCAAGAATCCATTCATCCTGACGACGAATTCCATTTTCAATCATAGAAAGTGCATTCTCGGAAACATAATCTGATCTTCCATCTGCAATACTGACTGAATCATCAGAGGACGAATCTTCTATTATTTATTTCCCTTTCCTCTGCCTTTCGGGACAATTTTTTCTGATGTGCCATTTCTTATGGCAATAATAACATTCAATATTTTTCTTGTTGGATCTATGTTTGCCCTTATTACTAGAGTCTTTTGTTCTTCCTTGTACTACCAAACCCGCACCCGAACTATTATTGTCAGCCACAACCTTTTTCTTCAACTCCTTGGAGTTCAAAGTTACGTCTACATCCTCTTTAGATAGAGTATCTATACCATACATCATAATATCAACAAAATTCTCTTGTGAGGGTGGTAACGAGCACAACAACATGATAACTTGGTCTTCATCATCAATTTCAACATTGATATTTTCCAAATCCATAATAGCTTTTGTAAAATAATCAAGGTGGGTTGAAACAGACGTACCTTCTTGCATTTGTGCAGTGAACAACCACTTCTTCATATATAAGCGATTTGTGAGAGACTTCGTGATGTACAAGTTCTCCAACTTATGCCATATGCCAGAAGCAGTTTTCTCCTGAGCAACCTTTCGTAGTACACTATAGTTCAAAAACAGCAGAATCTGACCGTACACATTCTCCAGCAACTCATCATTTTCATCATTTGACAGTTTGTTAGACAAAGCATTCTTTCCCTTCAAAGTTTTCTGCAACCCATTCTGAACCAGCAAAGCATGCATCTTCAAACGCCACAGACTGAAATCGTTATTTCCATTGAATTTCTTAATTTCAAACTTTGCAGACATTCGCGAATCTTTCACTATACCCGTGTAGATCTGGTCACCACGAGCACGTTGGAAGAAATGGATCTAAAATCCGACTCTTGATGGCTACGATATTGCCGAAATAAGTTTTTACGCTCCGATCGATCAATCTCCTTCGTTGACAGTTGGACAACCAATCTTCTTCCACGACCGCGTAGATCCGCTCGTAACAAGTCTGTAGGTTTAAATGGATCTCCAATCAGACTTCGGATTGTCAAGATATCGCGAAAACAAACTTCAGCCTTTGATCTGGTCAAACTGGCTTTGACCGTATGGATCTGCTGACGTCAGCGCTGTACCAGTGCCTTTTCTTGCGGGCTTTGCTTCTGGGCTTCTGTTACACGGATCGGGTCGACCTGGACTAGCGGATGGGCTTCTGAAACGGGTCAGGCTTGACCTGACCTAGACTCAAACCCAGCCAGAAACTGATCCAACAAGGGTCGTCTTCTTCCCTTCTTTTTTCTTCTGGTTTTGTAACCTGAAACACGGAAAAAACAGCCCTGCTGTCTTCTCCTTCCATGGCAACAGTGCGGGTAGTGGCGAGGAACAATGGATTCCTCCTTCAGTGACCGTCCTCTTTTCTGATAGCAGGAGTGGGGTCGTCTAAGGCGTGAGTCTCAGTGGCTTCACTCCCGTTTTTCAACAGGGACAGCCCCTTCCCCTTCTTCCAATCAACGACGGCGACACGCAGCAGCAGTTGCAGCGGTAGCGACGGCGTCGACGAACCTGAGTGTTGCGATCTTCTGCTACCAGGGACTGATTTGCAAGTCACTTGTTCTCCGGTCTTCTACACAGACCGAACCCAGGCTCTTCCCGTTCTTTGATCGGTTTTGAAAATCCGAAGAAAAACCAGGAAATCCAGGCACTGACTATGAACTAATCTTAGAAGAATGGCCTGTCAACTCTCTTCTTCGTTTGCGCAGCAATCCAAGACCGAAGGGCGGTCTTCTTCTCCATTAACGGCGGGCGCGCACAATTGCAACCTCCGATTCTGTTCTCTGTAACAGAGCAAAACCCTTCGGTAGCCCTTTTTCTTCTCTGTGATTAGTGTGGCCCACCGAGATCAAAACAATCTTCCTCTTTTCACGATCCGGAAAACGGTATCTCAATCTTGAGATCTAATCTGTTAATCACGCAGCCACAACTCCAGCCCTTTGAGATCCGATCCATCGAATCTCCTCCGATCACGAGCAACGCTTTGATACCAATTTGTTGTGATCTACACAAGATATTTATGTGGTTCGGCTTTTGGCCTACGTCCACAGGGAAGACGGGAGAATTTACTATACAATCGAAAGAGGCGTACATCATAGAGACTCTTAGCCTCTATTTATAATATCAACCCCAAAATCCTGTTACACCCAAATACTACTTCTAATTACAGTAGACCTACAACAATAGACCTACTTCTAATCACAGCATAACATGGACAATCTAGGGCCTGATTTACCAAATTTATTACTTCTACTGAGCCATACAACCTAACGGTATCAGATGTGAGTGGTGCCCAATAAATTTATGACCAAAGACAGCCATTCCATGGCCATCTAGAAATATAACCACTCCTCATCATGCCAAGATTATTGGACAGAGAGAATTGCAAGACCTGAATCCGGAGTTGCATGAAGAACAATAACACTAGACTCCATCAATGTCGTCGGGGATGACCGGGCGAACTGCGTTGCTCCATAAATTTATTGTCACATCCCAGTCCTGAGATTACCCGGCCAAGGCAGCCCCCGAGGTGTGACACGCATACTCCTGTGACCTTCGCACCTGTCTCGGGTCAAGCACAAGTCACGAAGGATGAAATTCCACTTGTGAGACATGCTCATAGGCACCTGTCCCTGTACATTTTCAAAGTGGAAACATCTAAAATAAAATATTAATTTGTATCATATCATGAGTTGTCCCAAACATTCAAGTTCATAGACAAAAGATTATTTCATTCACTATAAAGAAGTAGAGATCATAAAGCTTACTCTACCTCACTATTACAAAAGTATATATAAAAGAAAGTATTTTCCAAAAGTATTCTAACAACATATACATACTAATCAAGTTCAAAATCACAAGAGAAGATTTTCCTAGTTTGCCCTCAAAAGAGAAGACTCGTGACGCTCTCCGGAAACATGGCTAAACAGCACCCTTAGCTGTCCATTCTATTAGGCTTACCAGTACCTCATTGGCCTCCTCCTCTCCCTTCATGGTCTCCTCAAGACCGGGAGTGAGGTCTTCGCCTGTAACACCAAGAATAGCTGGTGAATATGACGATTCAGCAAGTATAAATGATAACAACTATGCATATTGTATCGATTAGAATTAATGACAAGTGATTGGAAGAGAGCATATAAAGGTGAACTAGGCAATTGTGCAATCGAATAAATCATGCTTTTATGAATCAATAATAATTGAGATTATACAAACTAGTTGGTTACTACATAAGCTAATCATTCCTATCAATTAGAGAGGGAATCACGTTGGGATGTCAACAATGACCCGGCCAAATATTCATCTAGCTACCCGGTTCTGAAGTTATGGTGATCCAGACTGTCAACTGCGCAGCGACTTTAACAGTTCTAAACCATGAGTCAACCTCGTCAGGTGTCATCCGGTCGAAGCTAAACACTATCGACTCCTTCGGATCAATTAACAATTTGAGCTTGAGTAGATTACACTATTCATATCATTTAGTATGATTTAACCAATTCCACTCAAGACATACTCAATTTACCTTATATGTGGTATACATTGGTATTGAAATTACAATTCAATTAACAATACAAATAAAGCACAGTTTATGTAGATGGATATTCCTTTATCATATGAAGTCATCGATATAATCAACCAATATGCACATGTATTGTAATTAAGAGAGTCAAGTTGATTTACTAGCCAACCCTAAACTATTTATCCGTTGTCTTTCATTTTCCATTCCGATGTGAAGTTAAAGGATTCGATGTGTTGGCTTCTTTATTTTGGTGTCATAAGTATAAACGAATCACATCCAATTCCCTAACTCAACACCCTCGGTGAAATAATAGATCAATCGGATAATTTGCATGACTAGTCTTAGCCTCGAAAGACCTTTCATATATTTATAATTTCCTTTAGGCATGTGACAGGTCAAGGTTCCAGTCTAAGGTCCTACAAGGTCCATTAAAGTCTCTAAAGCCCTATTGGTTAATATATATATATATATATATAAAGTCTAATCATCTTTAAGAAAACTAATGAAGGGTTAACATTGTCTTCAAGTGGTCTAAAAATCACTAGTTTGGTTAGTAAAGGGCCCAAAACAGAACACCAATTCGCTCTAGCAAACCCAGAGTCCGCTAGAGCGAACCCATACCAGAGAGCCTAGTCGCTATAGCGAGCAACCCAGAATTCCACTCCGGAATTCTGTATCCTCATCCTTGCTTCCCATGACTCCAGCTCCTTCTGGATTACTCATGCACTCAAAATCTGAGCTTACATGCTCATCCAATTATCCATCTCATTCATCTATTCCACAACCATTACATTATGCATCATGATTTCTATCTCATAAACCCATTCAATTTTAAAAAGAGAAAAGAAACAATAAAATGAGAGGCTAATACAATGAAATTTCATCATTCAATCAAGAATTAAACATTGCATAATCAATAATTGCTTATACTTGCTTGAATCAAGCTTTGAACTCTCTTTTCTCTTTTCTTGGCTCAAAGATAAGAAAAACCCCCCAAATTATAAACCCGAATAAGAGAATCATAGATGAGAATGTATGCATGCATGCCAATTTGATAATGAGAATGTATGCATGAGATGTATAAGAGTCCTTTAACTCAATTGTGACCAAATTTCAGAAATCAATCATTGAAATCTCACCTTTAGCGAATGGAAGGCTGTAGGAAGATGGTCTTGCCAAACAAAGGAGATGGGAAGGTAGAGAAGAAGATGAAGAAGCAGAATCTCCCCTTTACATTTACATGCAATGCCCTCTTTGCTCAATTTGAAGAGATGAAAAGGGAGAAAATAGAGGAAATGATAGAAGAGGGCTTCTCTCTCACAACCAACATGAAATGAACGAATGTAGTGGAAAGGCTATTTTAAGTAACAATTTTCACAGCTTAATAAGAAAGTCCACATTCATGATCATATTTCCAATTTGAGTCAAATGGTGGCCCACTTACTCAATGTGTAGTCAAATGAAGTAGAGTTCAATACGAAAATCGACGTGCTCGTTGAGATACACGCGATGATGCCAAGATGACGACGTACATATGATGAAAAATCAAACTATCTGTATTTACGAAAAAGTCTTTGTGTTTACCTAAATGAGCCAAATAAAGTTTAGTCTACCTATCCAAGACCCAATGTCTAACCCAAAAGCTAAAATAAGACTACTTTACTCTAAAGTGATTTAATTAGAATCTAAGTATATTTAAATTAAATAAAATATAATTAATTAAGGCTAGACACAATTAAATTGGGTTGAGGTGTAACATTTATCCTCTAATGCAGATATGTCACTTCTACCATAATCACCATCAATAAATATAGCAATTACTTGTCTCCAATGATGGTGGTCAACCATGTTACAGTCCTAAACGGTTATAAGACTTAATTTGATAAGTTTCATCAGTCATGGGGCTTTTGGCGTATTGGTTAGGTCCATAACAAACCAATTCGGCAATCACAACCATCTGAAACAAATCATTTGCACCGTCGGTAGTACTGCAATGAAGATAGGGAGGGATCTGTGGCTGCAAATGATATAAGAGGGCTCGGAGTTCGTTCGCACTGTGTGAACCCACATGAGCAATTGAAAAGAGACTTGAAAGGAAAAGAGGGATTTAGGGACTTAGTAAAGCCAAAGAATGTAGGAAGAAAAGGCAGCTCTAACCAAGGCAGAACCAGAAAATTTTCCTTTAAGGGGTCATTATGTTAAGCCAACATAAAAATTAAAAAAAAACACTAAAAAAATATCTATCACAGTAGGATTTTACCAAACTTTTTTAGGTGACCAACATAAAAAAAATAAAAAATTTCATAGCACTAGGGGGTTTTTCAAATTTCTTGGAGGGCCATGGCCACCCCCGACCCCCCTTCAGTTCCACCCCTATTCTTAACATAGTTCCCGAATCCCAATACCTATGGGTAATTTAGTCGAAATTGAATCCATATCACACTAATTAATGTTTTGTGAGATTCTTTATAATTTTCAAGTAAAAAGCCCTAGAATTTAAGGTTTCATAGATCAACTGTGAAGTTGCATGAATATACATTTCAATTTACCAGTGAGTAAATGTTTAATGAGTGTAAATTAGATAAAGTATCAATTAATAGAACTATGATAAGGTGCATATAGTTGTTTTCCAATTCAATTCATCCAAAATGGCCAAATAAATTTGGTTTGGTCATGTGTGGATGAAATGAACCACCACATTATAAGTATTCGGTTGGAAATTTAGACAGTTTCAGTCGAAATCCATTAATTTGACCAAAACGAGCTTTGAGTGATTTTTTTAAATGAAGGGCCTATTATAAATATCAACCCAATAAATTCTCCCTTGCCCTTTTTCATCGGAAAATGAAACCTTCCCCTCCCAGAACCCTTTTACCGCTATTCAGGTGCTCCCTACCCATTTGTTTCTCCTGTGCAGGGGCGGACTCAGGTAGAAGGGGTTGGGGGCTTTTGGAAAAAGTTAAAAATCTTCAAAAACCCTCCTACATGTTTTGACAATTAATATGTACTTTTTTACATTTTCCCCTTCTCCTAATATTTCTTTTACATGAAGCCCCAAGTTGAATTACTTGGGTCCGCCCTTGCTCCTATGCGTCTCTTGTCAAAGGCAAGTTGCAGTGTCAAAAAAGAAAAGGGAACTGAGAGTAGCGTACCTATATGCCGATGGAGACAAGAGAGCTCCTCCTCCTTCTCCTCCTCGTCTGCTTCTTCTTCTCTATTCTTGTTTAAGAAAAGGGGCCAAGCAAAGCCAATATTTCAAGTTTTTTGGAACATGGCCATCCCACTTATCATCCAAACCGTTTACGAAAAACATCATGTTTATACAAGGTCCCTGGCCAAAAATTACTCTAGTAAGAAATGGGCCTGCTACCAAATTATAAAATGTGAATTTTTATAAGGATTTTGTCAGAAAACTGAAATTTCACCATTCTAAAAAAAAAAAGAACAAAATTCCAACTCTCGGCCATATAGAAGTAAAATTGCATAATTAATTTAGTAAATTAAATTAAATGTATAACCTATATGAAATTTTTAAATTCAATATAGTTTTTTATATCTTCATATATGGTATATCTATATTTTTACTTCTCGAAAATACGGAATTCCAAAATGTTTCATTGAAATTCTGAATAAGTCAAAATATCTCAATTTGGAGGCCAAACTAAAGTAAGGTCTAAAAGAGAATTGACAACTATGGTAAGGTAGTTGATTGATCATAGGTTGGTCTATATAGGCTCTACAAACTTGGTTCTATATAAATCTTATGTTGTTTATTATAATGATAATGATAGAAAACAAAGGCATGTAATTTTTTTTTTCCTCTAGTAAATATTCACACCCCACACCCAGTATCTAAGTCCCTTACCATCATCACTATAGGTAAGGATTAACTGCTAGTCCTTCCCTTGTAATGAAACAGCCACATTTGTCTAAGTCATTGATAACTCATTAGGTGGCACCTAAGTTTTAATTAATCCCAGCCATGTTTGTTTACACACCATAAAGTAAAAGTAAGCCCAACGATCAAATAGTCTCCCTAGTAAATTTGTAGTGTCTAGCTTTCAGAAGCAATATGAGGAAGCAAAAAAAAAAAAAATATATATATATATATATATATATATAAGAAAAGGTCAATGGTGAATATAAGCATCATTTTTTATTGTTATTTGAATCAAATTAAAATCAATCATTAATCAGGTTCAGATCCGGATCTGGGTTCACTATAAACTCACTGTGACCCTTTTTTCCGCCATGTTGGTGGGGACAATCGATCCCAAGACATTTGTGCAAAACTTGTCAAATTAGCATGTGAAGACCACGCAACTGTGCATGAGCGCATCGGCCATTGCAACCTATTTAATTATGTACGTTGATGTAGTAGCCACTGCCCCACGTAACTACCACATAGTCCATTTTCCAATGTGCAAGACAACATGTGGTTTAAGATAATTTTCCAATGAAGAGAAAAGTTTTTCTTACTTTTTATATACCCATTATTTCATACCACAAATTTTTCTAGCAAAAAAAAAAAAAAAAGGTGAATATATTTTCTAGATAAAGAAGGTCTTGATTTCAATTGGGAGGAATAAAACAGTAGGATTTACAATCAACTAGGTTTTATATGGGCTATCTCTCCCTCCTTTTACTTTGAAAAATATATATATTATGAAGATAGATATATGCAAGGGCGGACCTAGGTGTAGACCATGCCCCCTCCCCCCTGTTAGGATCAGAAGCACACACACGATCTACGAGACAATCACACAATCAATCCACGAGATACAGATTTACGTGGTTCGGCAAGATTGTCTATGTCTACGGGAGATTCACGCGATTCACTATTATTGGAGATTCCCACAAGAGTACAAGCACTCACTGTCTCTCTTGTTCTCTCTCAATTTCACCATTAAGTACAATTCTCTCACCACCCAGTATAAATATATGAAGCCCTAAACCTCTAGACACCCACAACCGTCGGATCTGGCCTTATAACAGATGATCCAGATTAAACCGACAAATTATAGATAAACCCCTGTAATTGAATAAAGTCTAGATCAGGCTTCACCAACCCATTAATCTCCCACTTGAATACTGAACATATTGAATGGCTTTGACAGTAACATAACACGGCTAAGAATCTCAATATTCATCTTCAAGTTTGAAAATTAACTGAAGCTAAGCACACCTTCAGTTTCTCTGTAGTCACCACCTTTGTGAACATATCTGCAAGATTCTCACTTGATAAAATCTTCTCCAATTTCAACACTTTTTCTTCCAGAAGCTATCGTATGAAGTAATATTTGATCCGAATGTGTTTGGTTTTTGGATGAAAGACTAAATTCTTTGCAAGATGAATGGAACTCTTACTGTCACTATAAAGCCTGCTAGACTCTTGCTTGTTACCCAATTCTTTCATTAACTCCTTGATATGTCCACAAAATTAGGTCATTAGGTCATCATTTCATGAGCATTTGTGGACTTAATTAGGTTTAATTGCATAAATTACACTCAATTTCATGATTTCATGCATTTGGGGTTATTTTTTGAAACATGGTCAGAATTGGTCAAAATTCATTGAATTGCATGATTTTTTTGAAATTAAGGTTTTTCATCTCATTTATCACCCCAAAACTTTTTTTTTTTTTTTTTTTTTTTTTTTTGCTTCACCATTATACCTACTATTTTCCGCACCATGTGCTATTTTTTGGAAAGTTTGTCATTTAGGTGCATCATTAGGCATGTAGGGTCTCATACATGATTCATGTTTAATTTTTTGCACTTAATTTATGTTAAATTTATTTCTTTCAATTTGTAGGAGAAATCAATATAGGACCAAATTGATGAAATTTGAGATGAGATGTCAAAGGAAAGTCAAATAAGCAAGCAAGGAAAGAGTCCAAGCATGCTTGGACGTCCAATATGGCCCCCACACATCCCATTACATGCCAACATAGAAGTTTCCATTTGTGCACAATTATTCTCGGATTTTCCAAGGGCAGCAACTTAAAATGGTCATAACTCTCAAACCGAGTGTCGAATTGGCATAATCTAGCCACCGTTGGAAAGATCTTTTTGAGTAGATATTCGTGGAGCCCAAGATTGCATAAATCAGAGCTATATTGAGGGAGATATAACCTCGGGAAGTTGTATGCTACAGTTTCAGGTGGGAATTGTAAGAAATCTCAATATTTGGAAAGTTTCTTCCTTCTACATCATCAATGCAATTTTTAGAGATATTCTTGGAATTGTACAAGGAAGGTGTGTGCATCAAGAAACCTAATAAGGCAAAGGAATCTCTCAAATTTAAAAGTTTTTCCAAAGAAAGAAGCTAGCTTAGAGCCTAAGCAAGAATCTCCACACATAAGGAAACAAGAGCCCTAAAGATGAGAGATTCTTTACTAAAAAAAGATGTGTAAAATGCATAAAAGGGAGTCATGGGAAGGGCTGGTCGTCAAAGGCCTAGTAGGTGAAAATTTTAGAGGTTCTCTCTCCATTCCACTCCCATCCACCCTCTCTCTCTAATCCCTTTCTTCTTCTTCTCCATTCTAATTCTTTAGACATAGATTGAGAGATCATGTTGAGAATGATGAAGAGAGAAGAATCTTAATTTTTTGGACTCAAAGATCAGAGAATAAAGACACTACTTGGATTGATTCTATGTATTCTTTATGTAAGTGATTTAATTTTCTATTTCTACTTCTTTTATGTGTTTTGATTGGAGACAATATTTAACATGATTAGATCTAGGGTTTTGAAAATAAAATAAACAGATTAAAAGTCGAGAGACATCAAATAATCACTTGCATAAATTTTTCCTACTCTGAGAAGAGATGACTGCATCATCATCGCAGTGTCAATACTTGTAGGATTGTCTAGTTTCTAGATCTTTGGTACATCTTTTCCGCTTTTTATTTTTCCACCCTTTTGTTTTATTTAAAATTAATATTCTGATTTTTTTTATTTACAAATTCTAGATTTAAAAACCCCAACTTGCATCTTTCTACGTTTAGTAGAAACTTACTATTTTTTGTTACTTGCATGATATTTGGTTGGAAAGTGTTTGTCACGCCCCCGGACCGAGGCCCTGATAATCAAGTCCTTAATCCGGGGACGCGGCGCGACGGACTAGAAAATTTTGCCCGCACGTGCTAATTATTTTCCCACAGGATTCCGCGGTGAGGATCCCAGACGATCCATCACAACAAATAAATCTAATGCACATCAACAATAATGTTATGCGGAAGCATGTAGCAAAATAAAACTCCATATAACACAAGATAAATGTACAAGTTCGATATCAAAAGAGAAATATATACATAGCATAACCAAGGTTAATTACAGTTATGAACAAAAGTAGTTTAATTTATACAACCCTGACAAAGCCAATAAAGGCTATTAACAAAATTCCCAAAAATAACTGTCAGTTCCCAAAAAGATGTTATCGATGCTCCAAACCAAATGTGACGTCTACATGACATCATTTGGTTGCCACTCGGGCTCCACCTGAGGCCCTACTGCCTCCTGCGTGTACTCCGCCTCAAAGGCTGCGGGTCCGACATCTGACACCAAACAAGAGAAGTATCAGACACGACGGTCTGGCAGGTGAATAAAACAGATCTGATATACAAGTTATGAACATCATGTTTAAAATCATAAGGATACTGGCAAAAGCAAATCATATATAAGGAATAAATCAAATGAAGTATTTCAGTGCAAATAGATTTAAATATCTCAAGCTAACTCACAAATATTCAAAATATTGGCAAACCACATTTCGCTAAATTCTCCTATTACCGAAGTAACAAGAGCAAACAGAAACCGTGGCCACTACCCGTGGGACCGGAACAAACAGAGCCGTTGCCACATAAAGTGGGACGAAAATCAGAACCGTTGCCACTACTCGTGGGATCGGAAAACAGAACCGTTGCCACTACTCGTGGGACCGGAAAACAGAACCGTTGCCATGGCCGGACAAACAGACAGAATCCAAACTGCAGTTGGCAAATAATTTTAAAGATTCCAAGCTGGATGATCAGCCCAACAAGGTAACCTAAGCTTAGTGGTGCCTTTTTATTTCAAAACCTGAACCGATACAAGTCAAGTTCTCCTTGGCTCATGGGCTCGCACTACAAAGCTCTGGCCCCATCTTGCCTTGAGATTCAAATCCAAAACGATACAATTCAAACCATTGAACACAATTCAAACCGGATAAAAGGACTACTCTTTATCAAAATAAACAGACAAATTCATAACAAATCAGATGAGTAGCCTTTTTATTGTTTTTCAAACAGGACAAATTAACCAACTTTGTTTCAAACGAATTTATAAGTAAATATAAACTTTCTCTAACTTGGAATGAGATGATTTGGATGATTGATAATGTTTGATGGGCTTACCGAGGTCGTCTCAATATACACTTAGTGTCTCCATGTCGGTTTAAGAGTGAAGAAGTTGGTGTCTCTGAAGGTCACCGACAATTGAGGACATAAAGTATACATTGAGACTAGTAGAAAATTCCCAGGTAAGTTAATTCTTTTCCAAACTTTCTCTATAGTTTGAATCAAATAAAAATGATTCGGGCTCAAATTCTTAATTCCCGATACTTAATAAGTCATTAGGGAATTTTCATACTCGAACCGGGCTCAAAACTAGGCTCAAAACTAGCCTAAACAGGCCAAGAAACAATGCAAGAAATGACCCAGGCCCAGCTCGAGCGGGCCCAGTCCGCTCGAGCGGGCTGTGGCAGAAGCCAGGCCCGCTCGAGCGGGCCCAGGCTCGCTCGAGCGGGCTGGGCTTCTGTCCAGCCCGTGGACAGTCAGCATATAGCTGACTGTCTTCTTCTTCTTCCTGTGTTCAGAATTTTTTTCTTCTTGCCCTTCTTTGTTTCCATTGAGTTCTTACTCATACTTGCAGCATATAGAACCCTTACTAACTCCATTAAACTCCCTTCAATCACCACTAATCACTTATTCATTTTAATCCCATATCAAAGCAAAACAGAAATTGAAATCTCAACCAAAAAAAAAAAAAAAAAATAGAAACCTGGACAGAAACTGAACCCAAAAACCTGCAGAAATCTGAACATAATTTGAACACAAAAACCTGCAAAAATCTGAACCTGAATTGGACACAAAAAACCTTCAGAAATCTGAACATAACTGAATTTTAAAACATGCAGAAATCTCCACATGAACAGAACACTAAAATCTACAGAAATTTAAATTCGAACACAGCTGAACACTAAGACCCTGCAGGAATGTTGAACACAGCTGAATACTAAAATTGCAGAAATCTGAAATGAACTGAACACCACAATTGCAGAAATCTGCCTTAAATAGCCCAAGAAAACTAAATCAAATGAAATAACAATTTCAGATCCAACTTGGAAGAAGAAACACAATTTAATGGCATGCATTTCAATATCGGTTTATTCACTTGCCTGAGACAAATTGGTCACCAAATCACTCTAAGAAACTCTCAACTCAGCAACTCCAATCTACACAGAAGAATCAAAAAGAAAACACACTAAAAATCCACAAAATTTTGGAAAACAAAGGAGCTCTTCATGAAGGCTGTTGCATGTATGATAAAACCATCCTAAAGGTTCTAGAAAATCCAAAATTTCAAGAAGGAAGCCATTGCTAACCTTTGAAGAACTTTAGACAAGAAGAAGAGCTTGGAGAAGATGATGAACTCAGCCAAAATCCCTTAAAATTTGTATCAATGGCGAGCTAGAGGTGAGGAGAAGAGAGTGGTGAAATTTGTTTACCAATTTGGGTTCATTTGCAAGACATGCAAAGGAGGGGAGATGAGAGAAAAGAGAGGAAGCTCTCTTGAGTTGTTGCAGGAAAAACTGAATGAATGAAGAGGAAGAAAGACCCAACGTGGGTTTTGACTCATTTAAATGGGTTGTGGGCCCCAATGGCCCTGAAAACTTCACATAGCTGGGTCTATCATTTAGAGGTTCCGAATGAAGTTGACGAAGAAGGGAAAAATGATCGTTGAAAAATCTAGTTTTCAAAAAGTATATTTTCCTCATGGTTTTCAAATTTTGAAATTTATGCACAGATTTGGGTGTGAAGAGACTGTTTTGTCCTTTTTCTCGAAAAACGCGATTTCTGGGGTTCGAATGCAAACGGAACAAATAGGAAAGTTGTTGGAATCAAAATAACAAATTCAAAAATGTCGAAATTCATATTTTTTCCAAAATCAAATAAATCAAATAACTCGAATTCCCACACTAACACGCGTTTTACGGGTCACCCCGGGCCCGTTCAAACCGAACACTACGCTCTCCAAATTCCCCAAAGCTATTCAAAATTCTAATCCAACTAAAAACTCAAGCTAATCGTCCTCTAATCCCGCTTAGAGACTAATCAAAATTAAAATAACAATAAATTATACTAAACCTGGGTCGGGGTCTGACATCCTCCACCCCTTATAATCATTTGGTCCTCCAAATGAACACTAACCTCTGGTAGCAAGTGTGGGTACTTCTTCTGAACTTGATCACGCAATTCCCAAGTAGCTTCTTCAGGTTCATGATTCTCCCAAAGCACTTTCACTCAGTGAATTGTCCGATTCCTCAATTCTTGCTCTTTCCTGTCGATGATTCTGACCGATTTCTCAACATACGTGGCATCTTCTCGAATCTCTAGAGGCTCATGTCTTAGCACATGTGAGGGGTCCGCAACATATTTCTTCAACATTGAGACATGAAACACATTATGCACTCCTGAAAGTCCTGGCGGTAAGGCCAGTCTGTTAGCCACTTCACCGACACGACTCAAAATCTCATACGGTCCAATGAATCTTCTTGACAATTTACCCTTCTGACCAAACCTCAAGGTGCCTCTAGTGGGTGACACTTTCAAAAATACTTTATCTCCCACTTGGAACTGTAGGTCCTTTCTCCGAACATCTGCATAGCTTTTCTGTCGGCTTCTCGCAGTCTTCAAACGCTCATAAATGAGTTTAACTTTCTCATTGGTCTCACCAATCAATGTCGGTCCATGAAAGCTACGTTCTCCGACTTCTTCCCAACACACTGGGGTTCTGCATCTCCTTCCATAAAGTGCTTCGAAAGGTGCCATTCCTATACTCGAGTGGTAACTGTTGTTATATGCGAATTCGCAAAGAGATAGACTTTCGTCCCACTGAGTAGTGAAGTCAAGCACACAAGCCCTAAGCATGTCTTCCAATGTCTGAATGGTCATTTCTGACTGTCCTTCTGTCTGTGGGTGATACGCTGTGCTGAATTGAAGCTTTGAACCCATGGACTCATGCAGAGTCTTCCAGAACCTTGAGACAAATCTGCTATCTCTGTCTGAAGTAATGGAGACTGGTTGACTATGTTGGCTGACGATCTCATTAACAAATGTTTGTGCTAGTGATAACATTTGCATCTTTCTCCCTGTCTTCAATGGAATGAAGCGTGCAGACTTCGTCAGTCGGTCAACTATAACCCATATGGCATTGTTCCCTCTGCTAGTCGTTGGTAAACCCGAGACGAAATCCATCGTAAGATGTTCCCATTTCCACTGTGGAATCTCCAATGGCTACAAAAGACCTGCTGGTTTCTGATGTTCTGCCTTAATTAATTGGCAAGTCATGCATCGGGACACAAATGCTGCAATTTCTCTCTTCATATTGCTCCACCAAAATCTATTCTTCAAATTATGGTACATCTTAGTACTCCCTGGGTGCATAGAATACTTGGTGTTATGGGCTTCAATCATGATTTCATTTCTCAAATCCTCAATATTTGGGACACACAATCTGTCACGGAAGTACAATACTCCATCCACGACTCTGAAATCTGGGTGATCTGAAATGTGCTCCACAATTCTTGCTAACTCTGGATCCTGTAGCTGAGTCTCCTTGATTTTCCGAATGAAAATGGGTTCAGACACTGTCATGTTTGCTAACATAACACCTTGTCTCAATAGTTGGAACTCAACTCCCAATTCTTCAAGCTGTTGGAGTCTACCCATTCCTCGCAGACTAGCCATACTCCCAGACTTTCTGCTCAATGCATCTGCCACAACATTTACTTTCCCTGGATGGTATTTGATTGGAAAGTCGTAGTCCTTAATGTACTCCATCCATCTTCTCTATCTCATGTTCAATTCCTTCTAAGAGAACAAATACTGTAGACTACGATGATCGGAATGAACCTCGAATTTCTCTCCATACAAATAGTGTCTCCACATCTTTAGTGCAAATACAACTGCTGCCAATTCTAAGTCATGCGTCACATAATTCTTCTTGTGCTCCTTCAACTGCCTTGAGCCATACGCTATGACTTTACCATCTTGCATTAGCACACATCCAAGTCCCACTGTCGAAGCATCTGTATAGACTACAAAATTACCACTGCTCGAAGGTAAGGTGAGAACTGGTGCTGTGGTTAATCTCTTCTTCAACTCTTCAAAACTTGCTTCACACTGTTCTGTCCATACAAATGGCACATTTTTCCGGGTTAATTTGGTCAAATGTGCTGCAATAGATGAAAATCCCTGCACAAACCTTCTGTAATAACCTGCTAAACCCAGAAAACTCCTGATTTCGGTTACATTCTTTGGCCTCTCCCAACCGATAACTGCTTCTATCTTTGCGGGATCATCTGCCAAACCTTCTTTGGAAATAATGTGACCAAGGAAGGAAACTTGTGTCAACCAAAAATCACACTTCTCGAACTTTGCATACAACTGGTTATCTCTCAACAATTGAAGTGACGTCCTCAGGTGCTGCTCATGCTCCTCTCTAGACTTGGAATATACTAGTATATCATCAATGAAGACAACAGTGAACTGATCCAAGTAAGGTGCAAAGATTTTGTTCATTAGAGCCATGAACACTGCTGGAGCATTCGTCAATCCAAAGGGCATTACTAGGAATTCATAGTGACCATATCTTGTCCTGAAGGCTGTTTTTGATATATCCGAATCTCTGACTCTCAACTGGTAATATCCGGATCTCAAGTCTATCTTCGAGAAATGCTCTGCTCCCTGCAATTGATCAAATAGTTCATATATTCTTGGTAATGGGTACTTGTTCTTAATGGTCACTTGATTCAGTCTTCTGTAATCTATGCACATCCTCAAGCTTCCATCTTTCTTCTTGACAAATAACACCGGAGCTCCCCACAGTGATATGCTGGGTCTGATAAAACCTTTCTTCAATAACTCTTGCAACTGTGATTTTAATTCACCCAATTCTGTCGGAGCCATTCTGTACGGTGCGATAGAAATTGGAGTTGTTCCTGGTATAAGCTCTATGGTAAATTCTACTTCCCTGACTGGTGGCAATCCTGGAATTTCTTCCGGGAACACATCTGGAAATTCGCACACTACAGGGATTTGCTCCATCCCTTGGGACTGTTTGTCCTCTGTAACAAATGCTATGAATCCCTCGCATCCGTTTCTCAGTAGTTTAACTGCTGATAATGCTGAAATAACACCAGCCTGTGAAACCCTTTTCTCTCCATGAAATTCTACCCCTGATGATGATTCATCTAACTTAAAAGAAATAGTTTTATTAAAACAATCCATATTAGCATGATGTCCAGACAACCAATCCATCCCCAAAATGACATCGAAGTCATGCATGTCTAACAGGATAAGATCTGCTGGAAATGTAACATCACCTATCTTAACTGTGCAACTAGGGTAATATGTGCTACAAACAACTTGTTTCCCTATTGGTGTTGTGACAGTTAGAATAAAATCTAGTTCGCTAAGAGGCACATCAATCAATTTAGCAAACATGGGGGATAGAAATGAATGAGTGGATCCAGGATCAAACAATACTTTAGCTTCTAATCCACAAACAAAAAGTATACCTTCAACTACGTTGCCCGCTGCATCGACATCCGCCTGATTCAGATGATACATGCGTCCTTGCTGTTGAGGCCTATTTCTATTCTGATTCTGCCTTCCTTGTTGCGCATTCCTGTTCTGTTGAGGTGGACGGGCATTCTGATTCTGAGGTTGCTGACGGGGCTGCTGTGGTTGGTTCTGCTGCTGTGGCTGCCTGGGTTGATTCTGAACTGCTTGTTGATTCTGCTGAGGTGCCCTGTTACCCTGGTTCCTGTTGTTTGGACAATCTTTCATCTGATGATCTGTAAGGCCACACCTAAAGCATCCACCCGTAACTCTGTAACATAGGTGGGAAGGATGGTTCTTGCCACAATGCTCACATCCACCTTGCCTTTGGGTGTTCTGATTTGGCCTTGACTTCTTGTCTTGATAGGGTTTTTGTCCTTGCTACTGTCGTTTCCTCTGATTATTCTTAATAATCTTGTTATTGATGTTTTCAAATTTATAAGCTCGCTTGACTTCTTGTCTTGATAGGGTTTCTGTCCTTGCTACTGTCGTTTCCTCTGATTATTCTTAATAATCTTGTTATTGATGTTTTCAAATTTATAAGCTCGCTTGACTGCTTCTTGGAATGTAGCTGGTAAGACAACACCTGAAGCATCCCTTTCAATGATAGGGTCCAACCCTTCAAGGAATTTGATAATCTTCTTCTCCTCGGTATCAACGAGCTCTGGTGCATACCGTGACAATCTCTCAAACTTTGTAAGATATTCGAGAACTGTCATGTCTCCTTGTGTGAGTAGCTGAAACTCCATCGCCATATGTCTCTTAACATGAGGGGGCACATATTTCTCCGTGAACTGTTCCTTGAAAGTAGCCCATGCAATATCATTAGCAATGTTCTGATAGCCACCCTTGAGTGTCTTCCACCAAATATCAGCCAAACCAATAAACATAGATGCTGCTAGGAGAACTCGCTGCCTGCCTATACACTGAAAAAGATCAAAGATGTTTTCAGTATGAGTTAACCAATCATCTGCTATCAAAGGATCCTCTTTCCCGGTAAATTCTTTTGGACCTCTCTTCCGGAAGCGTTCAAATAAAACATTCGGGTTGTTGTCGCGATCATTGATAACAATTTGAGGACCCATGTGTTGAGGTTGTACTGGTTCTGGTCTCCTACCCAACACTTCCAATAACTGCCTTTGTACTTGTGCTAATTCCTCATCTTTCTTAGCCATCTGTTCTTGCAATCTGGTCTGATTCTCATTGGCTCTCCTCTGTTGTTCCATCATCATTTCATTTGTTTTCTGTTGCTGTTCCATCATTCTCTGCATAAAATTCTGAAATGGATTTTCTCCAGAGGAGCCTGCAGTATTAGCATTGCTAGAAGAAGGATTGGTGTTGGTGTGGTCCCTGCGCGGAGGCATTTTGCTACAAAACCACTTGTTAGTACAACAAATATATAAGAAAACATTCCCACAATCCCCCTCGCAATACTAGTTAACGAAGATTCTAACGGATCCTCCCCACGACCCTATGTTTCTAATGTCTTTTAATTAACCGACATATTTCTCACTCTGATACCAACTCCTGTCACACCCCCGGACCGAGGCCCTGATAATCAAGTCCTTAATCCGGGGACGCGGTGCGATGGACTAGAAAATTTTGCCCGCACGCGCTAATTATTTTCCCACAGGATTCCGCGGTGAGGATCCCAGACGATCCATCACAACAAATAAATCTAATGCACATCAACAATAATGTTATGCGGAAGCATGTAGCAAAATAAAACTCCATATAACACAAGATAAATGTACAAGTTCGATATCAAAAGAGAAATATATACATAGCATAACCAAGGTTAATTACAGTTATGAACAAAAGTAGTTTAATTTATACAACCCTGACAAAGCCAATAAAGGCTATTAACAAAATTCCCAAAAATAACTGTCAGTTCCCAAAAAGATGTTATCGATGCTCCAAACCAAATGTGACGTCTACATGACATCATTTGGTTGCCACTCGGGCTCCACCTGAGGCCCTACTGCCTCCTGCGTGTACTCCGCCTCAAAGGCTGCGGGTCCGACATCTGACACCAAACAAGAGAAGTATCAGACACGACGGTCTGGCAGGTGAATAAAACAGATCTGATATACAAGTTATGAACATCATGTTTAAAATCATAAGGATACTGGCAAAAGCAAATCATATATAAGGAATAAATCAAATGAAGTATTTCAGTGCAAATAGATTTAAATATCTCAAGCTAACTCACAAATATTCAAAATATTGGCAAACCACATTTCGCTAAATTCTCCTATTACCGAAGTAACAAGAGCAAACAGAAACCGTGGCCACTACCCGTGGGACCGGAACAAACAGAGCCGTTGCCACATAAAGTGGGACGAAAATCAGAACCGTTGCCACTACTCGTGGGACCGGAAAACAGAACCGTTGCCACTACTCGTGGGACCGGAAAACAGAACCGTTGCCATGGCCGGACAAACAGACAGAATCCAAACTGCAGTTGGCAAATAATTTTAAAGATTCCAAGCTGGATGATCAGCCCAACAAGGTAACCTAAGCTTAGTGGTGCCTTTACATTTCAAAACCTGAACCGATACAAGTCAAGTTCTCCTTGGCTCATGGGCTCGCACTACAAAGCTCTGGCCCCATCTTGCCTTGAGATTCAAATCCAAAACGATACAATTCAAACCATTGAACACAAATCAAACCGGATAAAAGGACTACTCTTTATCAAAATAAACAGACAAATTCATAACAAATCAGATGAGTAGCCTTTTTATTGTTTTTCAAACATGACAAATTAACCAACTTTGTTTCAAACGAATTTATAAGTAAATATAAACTTTCTCTAACTTGGAATGAGATGATTTGGATGATTGATAATGTTTGATGGGCTTACCGAGGTCGTCTCAATATACACTTAGTGTCTCCATGTCGGTTTAAGAGTGAAGAAGTTGGTGTCTCTGAAGGTCACCGACAATTGAGGACATAAAGTATACATTGAGACTAGTAGAAAATTCCCAGGTAAGTTAATTCTTTTCCAAACTTTCTCTATAGTTTGAATCAAATAAAAATGATTCGGGCTCAAATTCTTAATTCCCGATACTTAATAAGTCATTAAGGAATTTTCATACTTTAACCGGGCTCAAAACTAGGCTCAAAACTAGCCTAAACAGGCCAAGAAACAATGCAAGAAATGACCCAGGCCCAGCTCGAGCGGGCCCAGTCCGCTCGAGCGGGCTGTGGCAGAAGCCAGGCCCGCTCAAGCGGGCCCAGGCTCGCTCGAGCGGGCTAGGCTTCTGTCCAGCCCGTGGACAGTCAGCATATAGCTGACTGTCTTCTTCTTCTTCCTGTGTTCAGAATTTTTTTCTTCTTGCCCTTCTTTGTTTCCATTGAGTTCTTACTCATACTTGCAGCATATAGAACCCTTACTAACTCCATTAAACTCCCTTCAATCACCACTAATCACTTATTCATTTTAATCCCATATCAAAGCAAAACAGAAATTGAAATCTCAACCAAAAAAAAAAAATAGAAACCTGGACAGAAACTGAACCCAAAAACCTGCAGAAATCTGAACATAATTTGAACACAAAAACCTGCAAAAATCTGAACCTGAATTGGACACAAAAAACCTTCAGAAATCTAAACATAACTGAATTTTAAAACATGCAGAAATCTGCATATGAACAGAACACTAAAATCTGCAGAAATTTAAATTCAAACACAGCTGAACACTAAGACCCTGCAGGAATGTTGAACACAGCTGAATACTAAAATTGCAGAAATCTGAAATGAACTGAACACCACAATTGCAGAAATCTGCCTTAAATAGCCCAAGAAAACTAAATCAAATGAAATAACAATTTCAGATCCAACTTGGAAGAAGAAACACAATTTAATGGCATGCATTCCAATATCAGTTTATTCACTTGCCTGAGACAAATTGGTCACCAAATCACTCTAAGAAACTCTCAACTCAGTAACTCCAATCTAAACAAAAGAATCAAAAAGAAAACACACTAAAAATCCACAAAATTTTGGAAAACAAAGGAGCTCTTCATGAAGGCTGTTGCATGTATGATAAAACCATCCTAAAGGGTCTAGAAAATCCAAAATTTCAAGAAGGAAGCCATTGCTAACCTTTGAAGAACTTTAGACAAGAAGAAGAGCTTGGAGAAGATGATGAACTCAGCCAAAATCCCTTAAAATTTGTATCAATGGCGAGCTAGAGGTGAGGAGAAGAGAGTGGTGAAATTTGTTTACCAATTTGGGTTCATTTGCAAGACATGCAAAGGAGGGGAGATGAGAGAAAAGAGAGGAAGCTCTCTTGAGTTGTTACAGGAAAAACTGAATGAATGAAGAGGAAGAAAGACCCAACGTGGGTTTTGACTCATTTAAATGGGTTGTGGGCCCCAATGGCCCTGAAAACTTCACATAGCTGGGTCTATCATTTAGAGGTTCCGAATGAAGTTGACGAAGAAGGGAAAAATGATCATTGAAAAATATAGTTTTCAAAAAGTATATTTTCCTCATGGTTTTCAAATTTTGAAATTTATGCACAGATTTGGGTGTGAAAAGACTGTTTTGTCCTTTTTCTCGAAAAACGCGATTTCTGGGGTTCGAATGCAAACGGAACAAATAGGAAAGTTGTTGGAATCAAAATAACAAATTCAAAAATGTCGAAATTCATATTTTTTCCAAAATCAAATAAATCAAATAACTCGAATTCCCACACTAACACGCGTTTTACGGGTCACCCCGGGCCTGTTCAAACCGAACACTACGCTCTCCAAATTCCCCTAAGCTGTTCAAAATTCTAATCTAACTAAAAACTCAAGCTAATCGTCCTCTAATCCCACTCAGAGACTAATCAAAATTAAAATAACAATAAATTATACTAAACCTGGGTCGGGGTCTGACATCGTCCTTGTGCATACTTCATATTTAGATATTGCATTAGAACAAAGTTTTTGTTGCTGAAATCACAAGATTATCAACTGATTAAAAAGATTAAATTCGGACCTGGTATGTGAATAGTGAAAAATTCTGCACAGTTTCAGCAAAATTGACCCAATTGTGTTACAAAAGTGCGCAATTTAAAAACCAGGTAAACATGAATGTTTTGGTCCGAAAAATAGCAGATTTAAAGTATGGTAATAGGACTTTGAAACCCTAGAATTTCAGCCAAAAATAACATCAGGACCAGAGGCTCAAACAGGGGTACCCAGCAAAGCCCGTATCAGATTTCAGCCGCAAAACATTCAAGTAGGAATCTTTAGGTGATCATATCTTTTTCGTTTTAAGTCATTTTTTCGTTCTTCCTTTTTTGTTGTATTCATGACTCATCAGAGTATGGATTCCAGCCATTAGATTTAGGCTCATATCATCTTAGACTAGTAGTACAGTCTAGCGAAATTGGGCATGTGCAAGAGTTTCCATACCTAGATTTTTTTTACAGCATGCATCAGATTTTTAGAAACTTGCATAAAATTGCATTGTTAGCATTTAAGGCATTATAGATCATTCATATTTGCATAAGAAGTGATTTCGGTAATTAGGATCTAATTTATGAAGTTTTGTTTTGATTTATCTTACATTAAATTTGTAGTTTTAATGAGTTTGTTACTTTTGCAGGTTATAGTTAGAATAGGATTGAATAAACTAGGTTCCTTTACTTAGTTTAGTTATTTTTTTTATTTGGAAAGTTGTAATTTTTAATTTTCAGTTTTTAGGAATTTTTTTGTCATTTAATTGGTTTCTTTATTAGATTAGATTTAGTTTCTAAATTAGGACAGGTTAAAGTTGAGAATTTTCTTAAAAAGCATTGCTCCATGTGGATCGACTGGTTTCACCAGATTATTACTATAATTGCACCCTACACTTGGGGTCCGATCACTCCTGTAATCAAATCACTTCCTTACTAGCTTCTGTAGCGGCAACATACTCTGCTTCTGTGGTTGAAAGTGCAACATCCTGTAGTTGTTACTTCCAACTAATTGCTGCACTACCCAATGTGAAGACATATCATGTAGTGGTTCTGCTTCTATCAAGTTCTCCTGCCAAATCCAAGTCAACATAGCCATGCAATATGATCTTTGATCCTCCAAAACAAAATGATGAATTAGTGGTGCTTCTCAGATATCTAAGAATCCACTTAACTGCCTCCCAATGCGTTTTTCTGGGATTACTCATAAATCTGCTTACAACTCCCACTGCATGAGCAATGACTGGTCTAGTGCAAACCATAGCATACATCAAGCTTCCAACAGCTGAAGCCTATGGGACCTTGGACATGTTCTCCTTTTCCTATTCTTTCTTAGGAGACAAATCTTTTGAGAGTTTGAAGTGGCTAGCTAGTAGAGTGTTAACTGGCTTAGCACTCTGCATGTTGAACCTGTTTAGAATATTTTCAACATATTCTGCCTGAGACACCTTCAAGTGCGGTTTTTCCTGTCTCTGCTAATTCTCATGTCGAGAATTTGATTAGCACCACCCAAATCCTTCATTTCAAATTTCTATGTCAACTATTTCTTCAAATTGTTTATTTCATGCATATTTGAACCTGCAATAAGCATATCATCTACGTACAAGAGTAGAATAACGTAACAGTCATAAAAACTTTTGAAATAACAACAATGGTCTGCATGACACCATTTGTAACATGCGTTGCACACAAACCTGTCAAATTAAGATACCATTGTCTTGGGGCTTGCTTCAAACCGTATAAACCTTTTTTGAGCTTACACATCATTTCCTCCTTTTCTAGTATAGCATATCCCTGTAGCTAATGCATATAGATGTCTTCTTCCAAGTCACCATAGAGAAACGCACTTTTCACATCTAACTACTCAAGAAGTAAATCTTCTACCGCCACAATGCTCAAAACACTTCTGATTATGTTCAATTTAACCACAGGAGAAAATAACTCAGAGTAATCAATACATGCCTTCTGCTAGAAGCCTTTTACAACTAATTTGGCTTTATATAGCTTGCTACAGTCATGTTCTTCATTTAATTTGTACACCTACTTGTTATGTAATGCTTTTTCCCCTCAAGCAACTGAACTAAGTCCTATGTCTGGTTTGAAGACAAAGATTGCATCTCATCTTCCATGGATTGTTCCCACCTAGCCCGAGTTTCAACCTGCAATGCTTCTTCATAACATTCTAACTCACCACCATCAGTTAACAACAAGTAAAACAAAGAAGGTGAATAGCGTTGTATAGGCTTAGGAGTCCTAGATGACTGGGGCAGGTGTTTGAGGGTCCACCTGCGGGTTTTCATTTTTATGCACTTCAGGTACATCATTTTCGAAAGTGTCATCCAGTTCTGAATATTCATTGTTGTCCTCTTGCACCTTGTCCTTATTTTTATGCATCACTTTCTCATTGAATATAACATTTTTCCTTCTAATGATTTTTCTATTTTCATCATACCAGAAGCGGGAACCAAACTCATCAGAACCATATCCAATGAAAGTGCATTTCCTAGATTTAGAATCTAGTTTGTCTCTTTTCTCAGTATCAACATAAACATAAGAGATACAACCAAATAGTTTTAAGTGTGAAAGGTTTACCTCTTTTCTGGTCCAAGCGTCCTCTCTTAGTCCACCATCCAAAGGAACTAAAGGCCCCCGATTAATCAAGTATGCAGCAGTATTTACTGCTTCCACCCAAAATTGCTTAGGCAATCTAGCATGTATCCTCATACTTTTGGCACGCTCAACAATTGTCTTGTTCATGCACTCTGCCACACCATTTTGCTGTAGTGTAATGGGAATGGTCTTCTCTCGCTTAATGCCACTTTTGGCGCAATACTCCTTAAATTCTTTAATGCAGTACCCTCCCCCATTATCAGATCTTAGGCATTTCAGTTTTAAACATGTTTCATTTTCAACCAAAGCTTTCCACTTCTTGAAAACATCAAACACATCAGACTTGTGTTTCATATGATATACCCATAATTTTCTGATAGCATCATCAATGAATGTAATAAAGTAAGAAGATCCACCAAGAGAATGTACCTGAGTTTGTCCCCACACATCCGTGTGTACTAGTTCCAACCTTTCTGTCTTCGGTAGCCTGCCTACTTTAGATAATGTAACTTTCTTCTGCTTTTCGAAAATAAAGTCTTCACAGAACTCTAAGTCCAATGACTTAAGTCCTTCCAGCTTACCTTTAGAATGAAGAATCTTCATTCCTTTCTCACTCATGTGTCTGAGTCTATAGTGCCATATGTTTGAGTCAATGTCTTTACTTGCAACTGCAATAGAACTTATAGAGTTGTTAGTCAATTAAAGAATTCCTTCTTTTACCGCGAGCAACAACCATGCTCCCTTTTCTAACTTTTCAAAAATCATCTCCAAAGTCGGTTACGTGACCAGAGCTAGCAAGCTGACCAATTGATATGAGGTTTCTCTTCAGGCTGGGTACATGCCTGACATCATTCAATTGCCATATACTGTCATTTGGCAATTTAATCTGAACATCTCCTATGCCAATTATGTCACAAGGTTCATCATTACCAAAGATAAACTTTACCAAAGCCACCTTATACATAATTTTTGAGATATTCTCTATGTGCAGTTACATGAAAGGACGCACTAAAATCTATAACCCAAGATTCAGATTTATAATCAAAAGCAAGAATTAAAGCATCTCAAACAGTTTCAGCTGTGATATATGCGGAAGCTTCATTGTCCTTATTACCATTCTTTTTCTTGTTTTTCTTTGGTGGAGCTCAGCAGTCCTTTTTTAAATGTCCTTTCTTGCCACAATTCCAGCACTCGATCTTGCCTTTTGACGATCTTGACTTGCTCCTTGATTTTGATCTTCCACGACTTTACTCTCTCTCAGATGATCTTCCTCTATTTTCCACATTCAATGCACTTCCTTATGATTCACCTGAAGGTTTCCTGCGAATTTCCTCATTGAGGATAGAACTCACAACATCATCAAATTTTAGTTTGGTTAATACTGAAGAATTACTCAATGATGTAACCATACCATTCCAGCTGTCAGGTAAAGAAGATAAAACCAACAAAGCCCAAATTTCATCCTTGAATTGTACGTTAGCCAAGGATAACTGACTCATGACCGTGTTAAACTCGTTCAGGTATTCAGCAACAACCCCACCTTCAACCATCTTCATGTTAAATAACATTCTCATCAAGAAAACTTTATTTGAGGTAGAAGGTATTTCATACATTGTGATAGGGCATCTATAACATCTTTAGTGGTTTTCTCTTTTGATATATTGAATGTAACAAACTCTGATAGAGAGAGACGAACCGTACCTAAGGCTTTCTAGTCGAGTACCTCCCATTCTGCGTCTGACATTGTTGCAGGTTTCTCGGCTTTTCCCTCAAGCGGCGAGTAGAAATTCTCCATGTAGACGAGATCTCCAATCTACATCTTCCAGTACGCAAAGTTTATGCCATTAAACTTCTCAATTGTGAGCTTTGTGTCATCTGTCATGGCTCTCACTCAAAACAAGCTCAATCTACTTGATTAGTTTCTCTGCCTTTCAAACTGTCAATTCGTTTCGTCTACCTTGTAGATCTCGTCGATACGAATCCAACAAAAAAAGGAATGTAATTCTGAGTCCGGATGGCTTCAAAAATCAAGAAACAATCATAGCCATTGAATCTGGTCAAACTTCCTTTTGACTATACTGCTAAGTCAGTCTAACATCAGCGCTTTCTACTGCTTCTGCTGGACTTCTGCAAAACGGGTCAGGTCGAACTGACCTGGACCTAACTTACAACTATGCTGGGCTTCAAAAGCGGGCGGGTCGGACCTGACCTGGAACTGACCTAGCCTGGAAATCGACCCAACTGGGTTCTTGTTCTTCCTCCCAACGATCTTTCTTCTCTGCAACAGAGAACAGAGGCAGCTGCCCAACCTCTTTCCTTCGTCGTCTATCTTCTCCGATGACGTTGGGCGGTGGGTGACGGGCTGCGAGGCGACGACGATTGTCGCGACGTCCTTCTCCTGCGACAACTGAGGCGGCAAAAGAGAACCCTTCGTCTCAAATGAGGAATCCGGTCGTGACCTTTTGATCTATCGATCTGGGACGGCTGCCTCTGCTTTTCCTACTCCGGTGTTCTCTGTCTTCTCCGGGTCCAGCGACGAGTAATGAAACCGGAAACGAAGGATCCTCTGCCCAATCTTCCCACAACAGCGACGCTAGAACAGGCTGATTCTTGTGGCCCACCTGATTGATCAGAACACCTCTGATCGTCGATCTGCAACAATGCCCGAACCCTCTGTTTTGTGCTGTGAAATCAAGAGATCCAGATGATCTCTTCTCCGAGATTACCCAATCTCGATCATGGATCGCACGCAACATCAATCCCTAGGAAAATCTTTGGCGATAGCTGTGATACCAGTTGTTCGAATTGAAAACACACGTACGATTTATGAGACAATCACACAATCAATCCACGAGACATGGATATACGTGATTCAGCAAGATTGCCTACATCCACGGGAGATTCACGCCGTTCACTATTATTGGAGATTTCCATAAGAGTACAAGCACTCACTGTCACTCTTGTTCTCTCTCAATTTCACCATTAAGTACAATGCTCTCACCACCCAGTATAAATATATGAAGCCATAAACCTCTAGACACCCACAACCGTCGAATCTAACCTTATCCCCTGTAATAGAATAAAGTCTAGATCAGGCTTCCCCAACCAAACCCCCCCCCCCCCCCGAAAACCCCAAATCACTACCCCTATATTATATATGCTTTAGTAGGTTTATATATTAATTTTATAACAAGTGCCAAAAAAAAAAAAAAAAAAAAAAAAAAAACAAATCGTCTCTTCATCTCCTATTCTCCTCGTCCAAACAGCTCTGTCTAGATGGAGATGGCGATCAATTGCAGCTCCCTGCCATTTCTTGCCTCCCTCATCTGACCCCCTAAATACTCCAAAACCACATGTCTTCACCAAGTATGAAAATTTGTCATTTCCTCCTTTAACCCTCTCTCACCCTATATTTGATTTGTTAGTATAAATCATTTTCAGCCATGAGCCTTATTAACATTAGATGTCGCAGTAAAATGGAGGATGAGTTTCCCATAGACTCTTGTCTTGTGCACATTGAGAGGGAAATTGTGGAGAAGTTTATCACAGAATCAATCATTGAAGACTTTCAAGATTTAAAAGAACATCGAGTTCCATTTTGATGGATTATGGAAGTTGGAATGTACTAAAATACAATTATTTATGTCAGCTAGATCTTGGTTTTATTTTTAATGCGAAATTTAGTCTTTTTTTTTTAATATATTTATCATGCTTGAACTTGGAGATATGTCGAAAAAAAATATAAAAAAATATTAGCTATCTTGATTTGTTAAAATATATTTATTGAAGTCCATAGACTCTTGTCTTGTGCACATTGAGAGGGAAATTGTGGAGAAGTTTATCACAGAATCAATCATTGAAGACTTTCAAGATTTAAAAGAACATCGAGTTCCATTTTGATGGATTATGGAAGTTGGAATGTACTAAAATACAATTATTTATGTTAGCTAGATCCTGGTTTTATTTTTAATGCGAAATTTAGTCTTTGTTTTTAATATATTTATCATGCTTGAACTTGGAGATATGTCGAAAAAAAATATAAAAAAACATTAGCTATCTTGATTTGTTAAAATATATTTATTTAAGTTCCCCCCACCCCACCCCCCCAAAGATGAAATCCTGGGTAAGCCCTCGAATATATGCAACCTCAAAGGAATCCTTAGCTAGCACATACAAGCATTTATGGCCCAAAACGGCAACCTCTCTCTTATATGCCCTCATCCCCACTTAGCTACACCTCTCTTTATCGCAGCTAGGTTCTCTCTCCCTCTCATCGAATTGGATGTGGGTTTCAACTCTCTCGCTCAACCCTCTTTGGATTATAGACTTTCGATGGTGGAACTCCTCATTTCCAGAGAACTCTAGAAAACTAGAACCAAGTTGGTCTTTCGAACATTTCCTATAATGAACCTTCATATTCTGTGCTCGTCATCTTTTTTAAAAGTTTGATCCAGTACTTTTTTGGTGTGAAAAGAGGAAAATGTTAAATTATCCTCTCTCTCTCTCTCTCTCTTTTTAATTCTTGAAAAGCATTACGTATGAGGATGGAAGAAACACTATATTAAGTGTACTATTCCCATGCAAATCTTTACCAAAAGCCACAAAGCGCATTTGAAAAAAAAAAATAGGATTCGTTTGTGCCAATGCACTTAGCGCGGAAAGGAAGTGAAAAATGTCAAGGCTTTCCGCACTTTGGGTCAATAAATGTTTGTGGGCTTGATTTTCATCCCCAAAAAAAAAAAAAAAATCACAGCATTTTCGATGCTTTTAAGGATCTCCATTTCCTGCCTCTTAGGTTGGACTCAGCTTTCTGCACGGTAGTTGCACAAACACATGACTAAAAAGGAATTTATCTTGATCTGTTCAAACTTTCAATAGGCAAAGCCCATGTGGAGTTCTACCCCCTTCAACTCTGTATATCTCTACTTCAAAGCCTCATTGGGTCTGGCACAAGACTTTCGAGGCGGTTGCTCTGCCATGTTTCTTGCCACTTCATGGGTGGGATTGAATGGAATTTCCTAAAAGTCCAAGATCCAAACCCTAGAGGGGGGGTGAATAGGATGAGCTTTTAACTTCTTTAAATCAATTAGCCACAAGTGATGATATAAAACTAAAGTGCGGAAGCTAACAAAAATAATCACCACAATTCATCTACCATAACACAATGATTTATAGCGATTCGGCTTCAACGCCTACATCCACTACCGGCTTATGTTCCTATACCCCACCAGATTTCCACTATATATGATTTTCAATAGGCTAAGCAATAACTTTTACAAAATACTTTTCAAAGCTTAGCAATAACCTTTACAATATGTTTTCAAAGGTTAAGCAATAACCTCTTGGATTTTATGGTTCACCCATAACCTTTACACTTATGCCTTTCTAAGGCTAAGCAATAACATATGCAACCAAAAGGTTGGTTCTCTCTTTAAGTAGTGCCTAAAGTACACTTGATGGAGATACAATTTTGGCTCAATACAATGCCGCTAAATAGGCGGATATAAAAGTGAAAATCTAACTCACACATATACTATATGAATGCAAAGATGAATGCTCAATGTGTATGCATGATGTCCTCAATCAATTTGAAAATAGAAGCTCATAAAAATATTTATGATTGAGGTAAAAATACTAATCACATGTTAATAAGAACCTGTAAAAGATATGCCTATTTAGTCCAAACAAGTTGTGATATTTTAAGAAAAAAACTTGTGATGCATAAGTACTTCAATCAATTTTTAAAATGAAGCTCAATGAATGTATGCTAAAAGCATTTGAAAGTGTAAAACACAAAGTATATTTGATTAATGAAGTAAAAGGACAAATCACATGTAATTTAAAAATCAACTTGAGAATAATATACCTATCAATGATAAGCAAGTTGAGGGAAACTTAAAAAAAAAAAAAAAAAAAAAAAAAAAAAAAAAAAAAAAAAAAAAAAACAAATACATGTGATTTGTAATTGTTGTTGAATCCAAAACATAAGATAGATTGAAAATAATTTTCTTGTGATGGAAATCAACAACCAAAGATTTGGAATGAGCTTTAACTTTAGCTTTAGTTGATTTCAAGCTTTAGCTTCCCTTTTGACCAACTAGCCCCCTTAGCTCATTCTCCTTTGTTTGGCCTCAAAACACCTCTTGGAGTCCCTCTTGGTTCCTCAATTTTGGCCTTGGAATGAGCTTGTTTTTACAACAAAAAGTGCCCAACGACTACTCCTCGGTCGACATCCTACACCCCCAGTCGACCGGCATCTCAACGGTAAGGATTTTGACTATTTGAGACCCAATAGGTATGTGCCAGGTCGACATCCTGTGTGACCGATCGACCGGACCAACATTGGGTCTGATCTGCCCATTTTCCCATTTTCTAATTTTTCATAGTTTTTCTCTGTGGGAATTCCTAGGCCATGGAATCATGCTTAGATTTATGTTTAAATTAATCTAAAGGTATTTTAAAAAAAATAAACCTAAAATGCCTAAAATGATTTACCAATCTATGTCCAAATGCTAGCATAAGTCAAAAATCTTCTTTTAAAAAATTAATGCATCCAAGTTTAAAAACCAAAACATCCATGAAACATAAGTTCTTAAAGTTTTAAAACAATGCATGTGACAATCAACATTTCAAGTGTTTCAAAATCAATACTCATGTGAAAACTCGAATGATGCTAAAACGGACATCCAACCCATAGAAAGAGTGTAATAGAACACACACACACACACACACCAAAAGGCCCCTATTATTAGTAGAAAATTTTGAGAATTTTCACATTGGCCCCTCCAAGGCATTTTTTTTTTAGTTCTGGCACTATTTCCGGACATCCTACCCATAGAAAGAGTGTAATAGACATAGGGGATCCGACTTTGGTTTAAAAACTTGTTTTTGGCTCTTCTTAACTTTTTGAGTAAACTCAGGTCACTAAAATTATCTGAGTTGGGTAATTCTAATGAGTTTGGATCAATGTAGCATGGACTTGCCCACATTTAATCTACTCATGGTACCTTTCCAATTAGGTTTTCAAAATCTTAAACCATGCCTAGGACCACTGATGAATCTCATCTATAATTGCAATCAGTGACTACTAACTACAGGGGCAGACCCCAAGTGTTGGGTTTAATTTGGGGGCAATTGCCCCATCGAATATGGAAAACGCCGGAAAGGTGCTATGGGCTATATGGGCCATGCCCCCATTAAAAAAGCCTTCACACCTCTCAAATGACAAAATAATTAAAAAAAAAAAAAAAGTAACATAATGGCCATCTTCCCCCTCCCGCAAACAAAATCCTGGGTCCGCCACTAATTAATTGATGCACCATATCTTTGACTAGGTTATTTCTAAACTATACTTTTGAGCACGGCCCATCTTAAGCCCAAGCCACTCAAGAATCTGCATTTAGCCGAATCTCACTTAATCGGAGTTTTCCCCGCTATTAGATCATCATGTGTCCTGTTTATTACAACTAGTGGTGGGTACGTACATTGCACGTAGTTGTAACTAAAATGGCACATTATACGTAGTAATTGGGTCTCTTTCAGCTTAACACATTGTTATGCATTTCAAGATATCGTAAACGATGAAGGCCTTTTGTTTGATGCTTGTGTTTTGGTAGTTTGTTGGAATACAAAGGCAACATGGACACCCATGGAGTTTCATTTGATCGAAATAAATTACTGCATTTGATTGAAGACAAAATAATATATCACACTAATGAATTCTTCATCAAGAGACCATCATTGTACCTACCTACCAATAACGGAAGAATATGATTGACAATAGAAATTTCTTCAGACCATTTCATGCCAACCATTTTCAAAACTATTCTCATCAACAACTTCGTCAACCATTTTAAGTCCCCTCCAGCTAATACACTGATCATTCTACCAACTTCAGAATTTCATCTTCACTCATCATTCACCCACTTTTAATTGACTTGGTCCATCCCTGAACCATCTCTGATCAGCAGCTCCCTATGATATATGTAAATAGTTGAAAATAAACTTCAATAACAAACAAATTTAATGACTACAATTATAATAGAATAAACCATTCCAATGTTTAGAATAGAGAGCACCCAAACTTCTTCAAATATGATTGGTTTCAAAAACTAAAGATAGGGGGTAGTTCGCTGTATCCAATCTAAAAATGAGCATATTCATTAATCCAAACACAACGACCATTGCATTGAGACCAATAAGCTTGGTGCATTAATGAACATTAGAGTACATCACCGGATTTGAATACAAAATATTCTCAAACACAGTGGGGATCAGATAATGCATTCCATTATTCACCATGATATATTGTTGGGATAAAAAGTCAAGCCTTTTCTTATGTCCCTCTACAACACTGAAGAACTATGAGTTCATGACAAAGAAGACAACTTGTTAAAATGTTGACCAGAATGATTACAAATCCAATGCATTTTGAATGGTTGAATAAATGAATATGGTATCAGCTTTTTGAATAATATATCTATCATAACATATAGATGCCATGGGCCTTTCCTTTCCATCTTCAGGCAATATTGTTAGTTCGAAGGTCAAACGATACAAAATATAACCCATTAAGTAGATAGGCCTCACCCTAAGTGTTTTGATTGGGATGGTGCATGTAAGTAGGAAAGTCCTACTTTACAATGATTCTCTATACAAATCCACCACTTGTGTAGAAAACGTTACAGAAGAGTTCCTTTTGCGCTTTAACCTTGTGTGCAAATGTCAAATGAAAAATACCAATCGGTTAATAGCAAAGAATCATGATCTGTAGCAAAGAATTGAGTAGCGTAAATGCATTTCATAGAATCTAATTAAAGTCACTAACACAACCATCCAGTCCTGTAACCACCTCACGATCTCATGAGTAATAAAAAATGAAGAGTGGAATTAGAAAAATAACCAAAATAATCAAACTTCTACCCAATCACATAATGTAGAAACTGACCTTCATTTTCTTTCCAAGAAGCACGTCATTGGCATTATACCATTTAAACAAAAGTGGATTCTTGCTTAAAGGACGGTATAACAAAGAAGAAAAAAGTAAAAAGAAAGAACTAATCATATTAAAGAATTCCAAAATAACAAAGGAGAATCTAAAATGAAACATCAACAATGTCACATGATCAAAGGAACCTTAGGATGTTCTATGGTTTTGAGCGGAATGGATAAACTAAAGTTTTGTCACATTTAATTTTGATTGGCACCTAGTTGATGCAGACAAAAGGTAGATATGTCATGGTTGTATCAAATATCCATAATACAATGGGGAAAAGCATTAAACAAATTAGAAAGAAAAAATGTAATTTCCATTTAGGGATGTCTAAGATCAAGGTGTTTGATTGTATGTCCTTAATCCAGTGAATGATCTGAATAAATTGATTTATTTTATTAATTAATTTATATTTGCGTGTTTTATTCATGTGGTGAATGGTATTTTATTCTATGATTGCACATAACCAATGCAAAATGGCAGATGGTTCATGAGATGAACCGGAGCCCATAAGTATATTAGATATAATCCATGTGTGTGGATGAGATTCACATACAGGAGACATGAATAACAAATCTTATACTTAAAGTGCTTTCACATCCCGTGATGAGACTGGGCATCTCATCTGAAAAGGTTATAGTACTGCAGTTGCTATGAGATAGTTGATTTGTCTCAATCGTCAAAGTGTAAGACTCTGGATTGTTGTGCTAGTAAATTAGATGTACTGAAGGACCGTGAGTAGCATCTTATGTAAATCTGTCTTTGATTTAAGGACTGCTCTCATAATTCCAAAGCAATAGACTCTTAATCATGAGAGATTAATGGGCTCAAGTTTCTACTGTGCATTTACTTTGAATCACTAATGAGTGAGGCCAACTATAGGTCAACACCTCAGTGTCTTGGGTATGTCGTGGTGGGACTGTGGGAACATATAATTCTCAAGATGGAATCTATCATCTAAGAGAGACATATCCCTTTTTGCCAATTAATGGATTTTTTTCAGTGGTAAGTGCGTACCCATCTCAATTAAAAGTTAATTAGATAGTACTAATGATTACTGTGATTAATTAGGTCACAAGGATGATAAGATGCGGTTCAAATTTGGTTTGGATGGATTTATTCCAATAGATCCATGGATATAAATGATGGAGGGGCCTACTTGCAATAATTGGGAAGATTAGGGTCTTCTTGTAAATATTCCTAAGACTAGAGTGTAATTGCATTTATATAGTAGACATATTTGCAATTAAAATACATCTAAACCTCTCTTCAACCTCGCTTTCTCCAATTGAACCGTGATGCGAGCTAACTATTTTGGTCAATCGGCTTCTTCCATGAAAGGTGACACCTGGAAGATATTCTATACAAACCAAAATAGGCATGACAAAAACAAAGACACGGGACAAGTCTGAATCCGATTCCATCGAACCTGTCAATTGACCATGTAAAATTAAGGTTTTTTTTTTTTTTTTTGATAAACTGATTCAAAATAAGGCGTAGAAAGATATTTCTCAAACCAAAGAGGGGAAAGACCCTTATCTTATAAATCTAAAAAAAGAAGGTGCATATGAGGATTAGACGAGGAGGATGAAAGAGAGGTTCTAACCAGTCTAGAAATTGCATATGAGGATTAGTGAAGGAGGAGGAAGAAAGAGAAGTTAGCGGGCAACTCATTGCAAAGGCATTTTTCTCCTAATAGGGAACGTGGTGTGGAACATGTCGATGATATCTAACACCTCAAAAGGAAGCAAGAGGAGGAGAGTAGGAGGGAAATAGGAGGAAAAACTCCCTTATATATATGCGTATATAAATGTGACCTAGATGTGTACAAACTATCAACCTCATTAGATCATCTTGATCCCTTGATCTATGGCCCTCGAGTTAATGGCTTTAAAAGGAGCTTTCTTTGGGGGGCTTTAACCCAAATGTTAAGTAACAGATGTGTCAAAATCTGTTATTTCAATTCAAGTGAACGGGTTATTTCATCATAGATCAGCCAAGTCACAAAAAAATTTAGGGCCAGCCACGCAATTCTTCCATGCAGACGGTTCTCACTTGAATATTTATGTCTAGTAATATATGTTAAATATTTAAAACTGTTGTCCCCCTTCTATCTTCACTTTTGATATGATACCAGTACAAAGTATAAAGCAAGTATGTGAAGCAAAAAAGTAGGGTCTAAACCACATCTAGGTAGAAATATATATTAAATATTAAAACCTACTTATAATTTTCAACATAAGAAGCACTTGAGAAAACACTATTTGAAAGTCTCACCTCTTCTTCATCAATGATTTTACCAGGAATGGTCAGTGGGAGTGGCTTAGGTCCCATTTCATTCTGGTATGCCTTTTGCAATTATACCACAACAACTTGAGCCAATGAATCCTAGATACCAGCAATGAAATTAAGAGAATTAATCATCTGCATTGCGACCAATAATATTGATTTGAAACCCATTAAAAGTAAGGGTGGAGAAGTGTCGAGTTTAGCTCTTCAATAATATAAAATGATAATTGTCAAATTAAGCAGCATCAAGGAAGCTTCTCGGTCAAAGTGAGGAATAAATATGATTCTACATTTTTTTCTTATTGAGCATCAGACTACATAGAAGAATATGAAAATATGGATATATCAAGATATTAAATTCCAACCCTTGTCAAAATCCAAATGAATCTGGTACCAAGGTAATTGAAACTTGGTCTATCGTGGACAGTAACATTTATAGGCTTGATGAGAAAATCAATAGAAGTTCAATTTAGACCTGAAAATTAGTAATTTTTTTGGTAGACAGGCCCTACTAGAAGCGCCTTTCTGCTAATAACTCCAGAATTGATAATACATGAACTCTGAAGTTGTTTAGAGGCTACCATTACTTCATTAGGTCAAACTAGCAGTTGGGCAACCACAATCATGCAATGAAAAGATCTCTAATGGAAACAACACTTTCTACATTTTTACACAAAAAAGGAAAAGAAAAGAAAATGGGTTTGAGTTGTACTCCACTACTACAATTTAGCTTTTTTGCGACTCCAAAAAAGCGTCGCAGATAATATAAAAAGTATCACAATAAGTAATTGCGATGCAAAAAACTAAGCATCGCAAAGGGCTCGCAAATAATGGTGTCGCTGAAAGATTAGATACACTAAAGACCGCAGCGTGGCAATAGGAGAGTATTTACAACGGTTTCAAAGAGTTGCTAATTACGTATCAATTGCGACGTATTCTAAGCGTCTAGCTAATGATTTATTTGCAAAGGTAAAATTGCGTCACCAATAATTTATATTTGCGACGATTCAAAAAAAGTCATTAATAAATCATTAAGAGCAACACTCTTATAAAGTTGCAAATAATAGTGTCATAAATAATCTTCATCTTGTTGCATTTGATTATTTGCAACGCAATAAATGTGTCACGACCCCGGACCGGGTCGCCGGCCTAATTCGGGATCGGGACTAGTGATGATGATATGATGGATGATGAATGGTAGCCATACTATGAATTTATTTAATCAATATATATACGAATCAATAAAAGGATGTCACTCGTATATGCGATTTCTCACAGGTGTCCGCGGTGAGGATATCACAACAATATGAATATTTCTTTTAAATGTGGAAGCGTGTAGCAAATCTAATTCATACATTCATATCCAAGATAGCAAGTCTGATGATGCATTTATATAACAGGATATCAGAATGAGCAATGATCATTAGCTATTTCTCAAAAGTATAAAGTTAGAATTTATACAAAAGATCATTTATTTACATTCCCCAAAAATAGAGGCCAACAAAGGCCAATATAAACAAAATATGAATCCCAAAAGAATGGTTAACCATAACCCAAAATATTACGCATCTCAGATAACCAAATGTCTAGAAAACATCATCGACATGCCACTCAACTAATCGTTGCGGTTCTCTGACCGCCTCCTCGTGCTCCTCCTCGGGATAACCAATGACGGGACATAAGTACCAAAGTAAATGGTCAAACACAATGGTTTGGTAGGTGGGTGAAAAAATAAAACAATAATTAAAATTCACCTTGGAAATACATTTAAACATGTTAGAACAATAACTTTCATAAAACAAAAGAATCATTTACTGGAAAAAAATATGCAATATAAAACATGTAAGGTATCCAAGGAAATTAGGAAATAAGCAAGATGACATCCACACAAAGCTAAATCCTCTATCACCGAAGTGACAAGAGCATATCGGGATGTTGACCTCAGTCACCGAAGTGAGGAGGTACAACAAAATTTACATATACATATATAATAATACGGGATATGACCACGGTAACGAACCAGGCATCGGGAACAACAGTAGCAATCTGCGGTATCGGGGCAAGACCACGGTAATAACCGGGTAGCAGGATCCAAACAGCAACTGGCGGGACGGGAGGGGGATCTCTAAGTAGGTGGATCAGACCAACAAGGTTATCCAAGCTTAGTGGTGCGGACTCATAAGTCGAATGGCAGAAATCAAGACATGTACAAAATACATATGATGCACTTATATAAACGCGCGGGACGGGGTGCTCGAAGGCACAAATAGCGTTTCAAACAGGAAGTGCATATCAGGACTAGCAAAATGCTACAATTGTAATTTCAGTATTTTCGGGAATGATAAATCATAAATCATAAATTTTGGGATAAGTATCGGGATTTTAAAATTAGATCAAGGTGAATAAGAGTCTCGTATGTCGATTTCAATATAGACTTGGTACCCTTGAGTTTGGAGACATTCTGGGCTCCTTATACATCTTAGGAAATTTTGAGACTTCAAATGAATATTCGTGGTGTAGTTTCTTTCTCAAACGGGCTTCACACATGCCTTTGGTAAACAATACCCATCACTCCCTAAAAGGGTTCACAAACGATTTGGACAGAAGTCCCTTTCATTTCTCTTCAATTTAAAATTCCTGGGCAAAGTCGGTTAGCTGGCGGTTAGCCGCCGCTGGGTTAGGCGGTTAGCCGCTGGCTGACCGCATGGCTGACCGTGATTGGGCTGATAAAATGCAGCTTATTGGAATTCGAACCGAAATTGGTTCGGTTGGCCCGCAGTTAGCCACCAATGAGTTTGGTGGTTAGCCACTGACTGACCGAGAGGCTGACCGCGTCTTTAGAAAGAAAAAGCAGCTCTTTAGAATTGTGACCGAACCTGGTTCAGTTAGCTGCCAGTCACCAGGCGACTAGCCAACAGGTTTAAGATTTCCACTGGTTTAAGATTTGAGCCTTTTCTCTTTCAATCAGTTTTCTTCATTCCTCATTCATTTCCCTGCAATAGAGTGAGCTAAAAAGCTCCTTCAACTCAACATTCAACACTTCCCCCATATCAAAACTTTTACAAACAACTATCCATTCACCTCCTTCTTCAACTCATCAAACCACAAGAGAAAAGAAATCTACCAATCACAAGCATTCATTTAAGCCGTAAAAAGCAATAAATGAAAAGCCATAATGTCACATTTTTCAAGGGTTAAATAAGCTAACAAGTTGTATGAGCATTTATTTCAAAACTTCAATGCAAGTTAAGAAGGAATAGTGAAATTATATACATTTCTCATAAAAATTATTTAACACTCTAAATATCTATTCATCCACTTGCCTTAGGTCCAAGCTTAGTCAAAAACAAGCTCTAATCACTTCCAAGCCAAAGATCCAAGCTACAACAAAAACCTCCAAATAAAACCCTAAAATGGTCGAGACAATGAACAAGAAGAGAGAAAACTTCAATAATGCAAATGGAGCTTCTCAAAGGCTAGAGGAACACAAATCTAAGAGATTAGGACGGTTGCTTACTTATAGGTTGTCCAAATGGCCAAGACTAGCTCAATGGAAATCTTGTGATGGGTGGTTTTCTCCAAAAATGGTATCAAGAAGAAGCCTTTAAAGAGAGGAAGAGAATGGTGATCTCCATTTCTTAAGAGATGCAAGAGTGGTGATGATTTGGTGATGGAAAAGCAAGAAGAAGAAAAGAAAGTGAAGAAAACCCTAGGTAGGTACTGCTTGTGCTGGAAAAATGAAAAAGAGAAGACAAGGGTTCTCTTATAAAGCAAATAGGGAGTGGGCTTCACTACTAGAAATCTCATTGGGCTAAAATCATGGTTTTCGAGATCTCGAATGCATTTGACGAAGAAGGAAAAGTTGTTCGTCGAAATTACTAGTTTTCAAAAAGTATATGTTTTGCGGGTTTCGGGAATATCAATTATTGGGTACAGATTTAGTGTAAAATGACTGTTTTGCCCTTGAAGCTAGGAAAGTCCGGTCTCGGGGTCTCGGATGGGTATGGGATCAACATGAAAGTTATAGAGATCAACGAGATGAGTAAACCGGGATAAAAATGCAAATCATCAAAATCTCAGATAATTCCCCAAGTAAATACAAAGTCATAAAAGGGAACCCCCATAGGGCCCCACTAATTACAAAGGCACTCAAAATTTTCCAAAGTTATAACAAAGTTATTCTAAACTCAACTAAACCAGAATACACTAATCATGCTTAGAACTAACACATAACTTAATTAATACTAATCGAGGTCACTCGGGTTAGGGTCTTACAAAAAGCGCTGCAAATAATAATTTTTCAGAAAAAAAAATATTTTTTAATTTTTTCAAAAAATATATATTTTTCCTGTTTTCATATCCAATCAATACAAATATAATATCATCATCCATTCACAATTCATCCATTCACAAATCTTTCATGCAAAGTCATCCTTAGGTCATCACTATCATATATCTCTAAGTAGCAATTCAGGTATAAAAATAACACTCCATCGATGTAAAAACATGAAGTAAATTAATTCATTGAATTTTAGTGCAATGAAACAGTTGTCTTCATCACAAATTATTACTGAAGATATTGATAAAATTTTGTTAAACATACATCTCTATAATAGTTGGTCTCAATATACATAGAAATAATAACTAAAAGGTGGTCCTCGATTTGTATTACGGAGAGACAACAAACAATTTCCATGATAAAATATAGCATCCTCAAATTGATCTGCGCCATCCGAACCAGTCCAAAAAATGTTGCTTCTTGTTATTTTCTCTTCATCTCCCATTTCATTATGTAATAAATAAAACAACATAGATGTTAAAATCTATAAAACAAGACAGATGTTAAAGATGAAATTTGAGATCTCAAGTTGAAATCTTATTTGTTCATGTTGGTTGTAGCCTATGCACTAAGTCACCACATGTACATAAATCCATATCATTCAAATCATGGCCCTTGATGTATATGGGGCATGGCATGGAAAAAATCAGATTGACTTGATGATACGATTACTTATTTCTCATTTTAAACATTTCTTCACTATATATGCCTTTTGGGTATGTGACGTTTGTGAAGAGAGATTCAATATGGTAACTGCAACTAAAAAAATGAAGCACATGATATCTCAGAATTTAAGATGAAATTTTATCCATTTGTATTTTCCTTTTATTTAAACTGAACATGCACCTAACGATGTATAGAAGCAACGAATAAAAGTTTTACCATGGAGTGCCCCTCTTTTGCGCCATTATAGATTGCATCATAGCCTCCATATTCTTTTGCCAGGATCTCATATCATCGATCTGAGCTTCCATTTGTTATTTTTGACCCGCCATCTAAACCTCCATCCAAGCCTCTAGTTGTTGCCTCTAAGCCTCCATCTGAGCTTCCATTCGCTGCAACTGCTCAGCCAACTCTTGAGCTTGTCTTTCAGCTACCGTGTCCCTCTTAGTAAGCTCTTCCACTGTTGATTATTGTGAAGCCTGTTAAAGAGCATGGAGGGGCCACGACGCCATGCCCAAGACCTCGTATATGTCCAGGCCCTGTACCCGACACCCGTCTACATATCTCATCATCTGTCAATGGAGGAGAATCCTCTTCTGTGGGCTTCGACTAGAGTGTAATCATTTTCTCTTACAAAAAAAAAAATTCACATAAATATTTAGACATGTATATGAAGAACAAAAGAAATAAGTAATTAGATGAAACTTTTAAAAAAGTGTCCTTATATAGAGCACCCGATGCTCGGGAGTAGACCAACCCTTCTCTTGACTATAGTGTGTCTTATGCCACAATTCTATCCTATCGATTGGAGCATCGCTTTGTATAAATTCGAACACAATATTAAATTAAAAAAAAGTTAATAAATCAATACTTATTAAAATATTAGAATTACCAATACTGTCTCATGAAGATATTCGACAAACGATTTTGAACCCACACAATGGTTCACTTCAAGTAGTTGTCGGTTTTCAGGATTCTTTTTACTAACCTTTTGCATTCAAGTTAATGACCGTCCAGATTTTCTAAAAAAATCATTTCTATGTAGGTAATGCAGTTAAAAATAAAATAAAATCTCACCTAAAAGTCTTCTGAACAAAACCTATTACAGCACATCTCCCAATCTTCTTGTGACACACCCTTATAAGGTTACTTATATGCCACCCCGTGATTGCCAACCCTCTAATAATGGGAGTGCAATTTGTTCCTATAGTTCTTGAATGTTGATGCTAAATAACTGTTAACAGCTTTTTCAATCGTGGATTATGAAGATCTATATCAAATTTGTCCTACAAATAAGATGCATTCATAATAAGTTTGTCAGGTATATTTTACAGGAAAGAGATTACTTAATTTTGCATCCAACTTTCAAATAACATAGTATACAAAATAAAAGCAAAAAATAAAAATTTTGAGGACTGAATTACCAAAATGCGATCATAAAATATTTGCCTATGTTCCTGTTTAACTGTTGGCCAACTGGAACACACAAGAGGACCATACGTTCGACAAATTATGGCAACTTCAGTCTTAAATTGCTTTGCATACTTGCCAACTAGTCTAGATGGGCCATTTAGGGATTTCAATCCTTAGCTGTTGATATGTATCCTTAATAAGCCTGGTAAGGGAGATATTTTTTGACCTCCCACGTCCTCTTCTAGTGGAGGTCGAAGCTAAAAGGAAAAAGAAAATCTTTAATAAAAAAAAATACAGTACATTTAATAATTTTATAAAATATAGAACTAATAGTATTGATCTTACCAACGCTACTCATGGAAGTGCCTTGTATATATGCCTCTGGCTCGATCATCAAATCAAATATTGAAGCATCATGTTCCTATGCACTCGTTTGTATCCTTCCTGTTGTCATAACTAGAAACAAAAGTACATAGAAATATTTCCAGTGAAAATTTGTAAAGCCCCAACTTTTGAAAGATAAGGAATTCCAAGTTGTAACTTAATCAAACTATGGGCCCTACATGATCATTTAGACTACATGGCTAACATCTGATAGTTGACCTTTGGTAATGACAGATCAATTCATTTTCTTTCATATTTTCGGATATGTTTGCATATAGAATTGCAAATGGTTTGGAAATAGTTTCAGGCACTATATATTGTAGCCTGCTGTATAATTTCTCTGATTCTTGGCGTCTGATGATTCTGATGAGTGGTAGACCTTAGTTAGTGTTTTACCATATCTGATTCTGGCATTCATAAATTAGGTAATTGATTTCCTCATTCTGGCATTGATACATTTAGTAATTGTTTTCCAATAAAAGGGAGGTTCGAGCTACTCATCATTTTGGTGTGGTGAGTCCTCCAATCAAAAATTCCATCAACTCGGACTTACAGGATGGTTTTGAAGTCTTGATGAAACTCATTAATATTTTGTACAACTCAATATGCTAGTCAGGGGCGGACCCAAGTGTTAGTATGCGGGAGAGTCGAGAAACCCCTTATATAAGACCTTAATAGTGTGGATTAAAAGTCCATACATGCGACTCAACTTGATAACCCAGCCCAATCTGACTTGGTGTACTTCCAACCCACCAATCCAACCTGAGAATGGGTTCAAGGCAACATTTCCAACCAGATTAATGATAGGTTAGACTTATATTTTTTTTATTGTAAAGAGTACAACTCAAACCCAACTTGATAACATTGTCACCCCTAAGTTGGAGTGTTGGACAATAGTTTTGAATGGTGTTGTAGCTTGATCAACATGAGTGCTAATGTCAAACATGGTTTGTAGTAAAGAAATTTATTCTAGCATTCCTGTCTCATGGCCTAATTATTCTTATAACCTCTGAGTTGAAACTAGTATCAACTTCCTATTAATTGAAAATCCTTTGAGATTAATCCTTTTTTATTAATATAAGGCTAATCCCTTTGATCAAAATAAGGGTTGCGAAGCTATAACTGGGTGTGGTTACTAACCCATACAATATTAAATGACTGAAACACCCTCAAGAAATAAAGTAGAGCTCATGAAGCCTACACTAAGGGGATGGAGAATGCTCCATATTCACTGATGGTGTTAATGACCGTTTAATATAATACATAGAGGGCTAACAATCGATATTGCGTAATAAAGGAGCTCAGCCAAGGCAAGAAAATCACTTATTGCTGTAAATCAGATAAAACTACAGTCCAGCAAGAAAAGCCAATCAAATTATACATTTGAAATATGTATCACACAAGAGCCTTCTATAAAGTATCTCACAAGGCAACTGACTAGATGATAGAAAAACCATAATATAACAAAAAATTAAAAACTCTGCTCAAAACTAGAAAGGCATAATCACTTTTGAAATAGATAAGATGTGCATAATCCTGATCTCAAAAGAGCATTCAAGTGTAAAAGGCATAACCTATGATAATACAGTCAAAAATAAAGAAGATTAAAAGAATACTTGGGTGATTCAAAGCAAGTATTCTTCATAAACAAAAAAAATAAAGTACAATAATAGAACTCAAAGCCTTTTCTAGGATTAAAAAAAAGGCTAAAGATGAATTTTACGAAGAAAATATCAAGATATGGATATATCAAAGCTAATCTCCTAGTATAATTGATCAGGATATGAAGAAATAAGATCTTAGCAAATATATATAAATAGATACAAATCAAACAATTGACGTAAACATATCTGAATTCCCAGACAAACTTAATAGGTAACGGAGTTTGGATATCACTAATTTATCAATGGATAAGGTTAGGATACAACTGTTCTTCCTTCATGAAAGTTTGACTTAGCAGCCCAGATTTTCAGAAATTTTAAAAAGATACAGCGATCAAGTATAAAAAAAAATAATGATAATGTATCAAAATCTTATTAGATATAGGATACACTAAAAGACCTCAAAAAGGTTCTTATGGTCATGTTGATGAGTATCTTAGCTGATATGTTTAGCAAAGACGGTTGTTTAATATTGATAATTGTTTCTGTCAGCAAAACATGAGGACAATCCATACTACAAAACTTGAATTAGAAACAAGTCAAATAAATACAGGGGAGAGATATTGGATTCCAAAGGCTACTTCTGGGTTCATCTAAGAGAAGAAACATTTAGAAACATGTATCTGCTAACTACAATGTTCTCCCTGAATCTTTGACCTGGGCATTATTGAAGTACCCATTAACAGTATTTATATCAATATCTTGTTCCAAAAAATAAGGCAGAACCTTCATATAACTACTTATATGGATTCTAATAGTTAGCACCAAAATACTGAATGGCTCGAAGTTCTTAAGTAATGAACTAAAACCAATTCTAGCAAATAAATTAATTTCAAGAACCCCCAGGACTGAAGAGGAACATCAGAGGTTTTTAGTAGGATTTCAGAAGTTAGGAAAAAGTGACTGGCGTGGAATAGCACTGTGAGACCCCGACCCGAGAGGCCCAGATTAGTGTTTTTGGAGTTGTGTTTAGCTCTAAGTGTGTCTCGTAGTTTTTGGTTTAATTTGGATTTAAAACAGCTTTGTTATAGCTTTGGGATATCTTGAGTGTCTTGGTTTTAGTGTGGGGCCCTTTGGGGGTACCCTGTTTATGGCTTTTCGTGTACTTGAGGTTTTATCTTGGTTTTCTCGATTTGTATTTTATCCCGATTTACTTGTTTTGTTATTGTCTTCAACTTTCATGTTGATCCCGTTCCCGTCCCGAACCCCGAAACTTGACTTTTCTAGCTTCAAGGGCAAAACAGTCTTTTCACACTAAATCTGTACCGGATTATTGTTATTCCCGAAACCCGTGAAACATATACTTTTTGGAATCTATATATTTCGACGATCATTTCTTCCTTCTTCGTCGATTTCATCCGAAGTCCCGAAAACCGCTATTTCAGCCTTTCAAAGTTCTTAAGTGGTGGAGCCCATTTCATATGCTATAAGAGAACCCATCTCTTCTTCCTTCTCCATTTTTCCAGCACAGCCACCTTGAGCCTAGGGTTTGCTTGGCCTTTTCTTGGCTTCTCCTTCATCAATCTCCACCAATCTTGCACCAACATCTCATAAGATTACATCATCTTCTTCACCACCTCAAGAGCTCCCCATTAGTACCATTTTTGAAGAAATCCCATCTCCACAAGATCTTCATTTAGCTTGCTTTGTCCATTTGGAGAACCTATTGGTAAGATCTCTTCCTCATCTTCTAGATTCATGTTCATATGGTCCTTGAGAAGCTCCATTTGCATTATTAGGAGCTCTCTCTTCTTATTGCTTGTTTTGACCCATTTTAGGGTTTGTTTTAGGGCTTTTTGTAGAGACTTTGATCTTGACTTGCAAGTGTGATTAGAGCTGGTTTTTCATTGATTAAAGACCCAAGGCAAGTGGATGTTTTGACTCTTTTATCTTTGAATGAGTCTTGATAAAAATGCATATGATTTCACCATGTATTTTGTGTTATTAATGGCTTGATTAAACTTGAAATAAATGCACATTGGTAAGCCTTGATAGCTTGTTTTATTCATGAAATAGATTGCTAACCAGATTTGAAAGAATGAAGAAAAGGAATGGAGAAAATGAACAGACCTGCTGCACTGCTGTAACAGAACCTGGGTTCTGTTACGCAGTGTACGCGGTCGACCGGCCAAGAGGCGCGGTCGACCGGCGACACTGCAACAGGCCCCCTGCAGAACAGCTGCTGAACTGCGGGAGCCCCAGTTCTGCAGAGTACGCGGTCGACCTGGCCCATGGGCGGTCGACCGAGCCCCTGTACACGCGGTCGACCGGCCATGGGCCAGGTCGACCGGCCCAACTGGAAACCTGCTGGAAAAACCTGATTTTTGCCCTATGTTTAGTGGACTTTAAAGGGACTTTTGGCCCTATGTTTAGTGGACTTTAAAGGGACTTTTGGACCTTTGTTAGGTGGACTTTAAAGGGACCTTTGGCCCTTGTTAGATGGACTTTCAACGGACTTTTGCCCCATGATTAGGTGGACCTTAAATGGACTTCTTGTCCTGTGATTAGATGAACTTTAAATGGAACTTAGTGACCCTTTTGTGGAACCGTTTGACTTCCTTTGAGGATGGTTGAACCGACTTCACCACACGGTTAATCCGGTTGTATCGGTACTTAATCTAATTCAATCGTGAATGGAACGGAACGACGGGATATCCTTTCTTTTATCTAAACGCAAAATTGGTTTGTTTGGGTATCGCGCATCCGTTTTCCTTTCGATGACTGAGTAGGTTGTAAGGTACTACTAGATTAACGTTGTGCTTAGGTTCCCCTCTCTATTAGGTTTTGTTTATTTAAAATTTGATTAAGGTTTGAATACCTAAAGTGTATAAAGAGCCCGGAATGTCCCTAAACTCAAGGAGTACCAAGTAATCATTACAATCGACATACGGGGTCCTTATTCACTTGATTTATATTGAAACCCGATAATAACCCGAATTTCTCGAATTATGATTTGTCTTGAATCCCGATGATAGCCCGAATTTCTCGAATATTGGTTTAGCATTCCCGAAAGTATTGAAAGTGTATTTTAGCATTTTTGCTAGCCCGGTTATACATGCCCGAATGAAATGAAATTAGTGCTTTTGAGCACCCCGTCCCGCCCGTTTATTTAAGTGCATTGCATATGATTTGTACATGTCTCGTTTTACATGATTTGACCTATGAGTCGGCACCACTAAGCTTGGCTTTCCTTGCCGGTTTGATCCACCGACTTGGAGACCCCTTCCCGTCCCGCCAGCTGCAATTTGGATCCCGCTACCCGGTTATTACCGTGGTCTTGTCCCGATGCCGCAGATTGCTACTGTGGTCCCCGATGCCCGGCTCGCTACCGTGGTCATGTCCCGTATTGTATTATATTATGTATATGTTACTTGTGTTGCATCTCCTCACTTCGGTGACTGAGACAACACCCCGATATGCTCATGTCACTTCGGTGATAGAGGACTTAGCTTTGTGTGGTTGCCATCTTGCTCGTTTCCCGTTTCCTTGGATACCGTACATGTTTTATATTGCATACGTATTTGAAATAATGTTTATCTTGTTTTATGAAACTAATGCTTTGACAGGTTTAAATGATTTTCAAGGTATTTTCTATATTGTTATGTCTTTTCACCTGCTTGCCAAACCGTCGTGTTTGACCCACTATTTTGGTACTCAGGTTCAGTTTCCCGCCCCGAGCTGAGAGTTGTGGCTGTGGAGCCATAAGTTGCAAGTTGTCTTGTCGGCCATGTCCTGTAGACATTGTGCTTGACATCGGAGATACGTCACATGTGGGTAGTGGATATTAGTGTGTATTGTTCGGCTTTTATTAGCCTTTCTTGGGATTGTAATTAATGCACATTGTTACTTGTAACTTGAACATAATGGAAATGTAATATCCTGTTACTGTCAGCTCTGTATTTTATTTATGTTGGTTTATTCCAGTCTGATATGGTTCACAAAATGATGGCTTTATGCTAGGGGTTCTATGCGACGCGGAATTCGATGATGTCCACGGACTCCGGGTCGCATTACCACAAAAGCTTCCGCAGAAATATTCAGACATTGATGTGATTTGATTTGTGGATCCTCACACACGCGGATCTTGGGAGAAATATAATCATCCCCCTCACCCTCCCGGACCTCTTCCTAGGATCCCGATCCGGGGGCGTGACAAGCACGGAACTATGTAGTGTTAAGGACTCCTACCCAAGTAGCCAGTCATGCTCAGAAGCATTTCATCCGACAGAATAATTCAGGTAGAATGAAGACGTGGTCAAGCCTATTTGACATGGTTCCTGATATGTTGAGTCTTGATATTTCATAATATTTTATTACTATTATTTTTTGACCCCCTGAGCTTTTTTATCTTGTGAAATTACAGGAAAGCGTCATAATGCTTTATTGTAGAAATAAAATCAAATAAAATAAAAATTAAGAATCTATATCAGTATCATCATCAGTCAGCATTTGGTCTTCTTCGTCAGTACAATAGTCCATCAAAGTATCATCTTCTACATCACTTTCATCATCATTAATGAAACCAGCATCTGTCTGATCTGACTCCACGTTGATGACCACAACATTAGCATCAACTTCATATGCATCAACGTCCGTCCTATTTAGAGACAATGGTTCAACTTCCTCATCATTTTCTTCATTATCCATGACATCAGGAGTTTGATGATGTCAAACAATCCCGTCAACTTCTAATTGCTCCTCTTGTTGGAATGCATCACCCCCAATCGAATCTTTCTCTTCCTCCTCAACCTCTAAACCATCATAGACATTTCTCATCTTTATCATTTGGACAACTTGCCAATCACCTCTAAGTTTGGTGTCCTTGAGATAAAAGACTGGTATGGCTTTAGACGCTAGCACATAAGGATCATCTTTATAGCACGTTCGAGATACATTAACATTAGTGAAGTATGTGTCTGTATGAATTCCTGTCTTTATATTACCAACATCCCACCAATCACTTGAACAATATAACTCATTTTTTAAAGCAATAACCAATTCAATAATGTTTGTTAATACACCATGATATTGGATCTCCTTATCACCTTCATACACTTTCACAACAGCACCACTATCTTGAGTTCGTCGATACTTTTCACGTTCCTTTGAGTGAAACCTAATCCCATTAACGATGCAACCAGTGTACTGTGTCACTCGATTATCAGGACCACATGCTAATGAATATAAATCATCAGTAGCTTTAGGTGATTTCTGTTGGTGCAAGAGTTACATCTGTTGATAAAAAGTATATGGAACATACGTCTAAAAGTCAATAAATATTTTGAATTACATATAATTTAAGCAACTTATATGTACGAACGCTTACACGTTTTTGAAACTATTTATTAAATTGGCTTTGATGTCTCTGTTGGACATTTTGTATGCTTTCCCCTTGATGCTTTGACTTGTGCTCCCTATATAAGAAGTATAAACCATTATAATACGAATGCAAGATTTAATATATAAATACCTCATATGAAATTATATTATAGGTACATAGCTCACTTACTCACGATATGATGCAATTTCCTCGGAATTATTTAGCACGTAATATCAAATTTTGTTATACTCCACTATATCCAATATTTCATATGATCCATATTGTAATGGTCAGATAATTTGTCCAGAAACATGAAGCCCTTCGCATGATTGCCCCTGACCTCCATCATAATTCCATTCTTCATGGTTGAATTTTGTTTCTATTCCTTCGAGATACATAGAACAAAATGAGAGGCATTCACCGTCAATATATGATTCTGCAATTGAGCCTTCTGGACGTGCTTTGTTGCGCACATATTGCTTTACAGTGTGCACGAATCTGTTTATAATTTTATAGTTACTAAATAAAAAATTAGTAAATTACATTGATAAAGACATGATATAAAAATGAATAACTTATACACATCACCTTTCACTAGGATACATCCATCGGTATTGCACAGGTCCACCAATTTTCGCCTCATATGGCAAATGAACTGCTAAGTCAACCATGACATCAAAGAATGCCGGTAGAAATATTCGTTCCAACTTACAAAGTATTATGGCAATGTCCCTTTCCATCTTCTCTAACACCTACAACTTTAATGTCTTGATGCACAACTCGTTAAAGAAAATACCCAACTCGATCAATGGGATACAAACCTCATCATTCAGATATCCACATATTACAACCGGGAGAAGCTGTTGTAAAAGGACGTGATAGTCATGACTTTTCAATCATGATATTTTGCCATCTGTAGTGTTCACACATCGAAATATATTAGATGTATATCCGTCTGGGAACTTAACCGATTTAAACCATTCACAAAACCTCATTTTCTCTGCACCAGGAAGTGTATAGCATGCAGGTGGCACATTTACCTTTATCACCATTCGGGATTAAGTGTAATTCCTTTCATATACCCATTGCCTCTACCATGCGAGCTTTCACGGTGTCTTTTGTTTTCCCTTCTAGATTCAACAATGTTCCAAACACATCATCACAAATGTTTTTTTCTATGTGCATCACATCCAGATTATGTCGAAGCCTTAGTGCTCGCCAATACGATAATTCAAAAAATATGCTCTTCTTTATCCAGTTCAACTCCATCTCAGTACGTTTCCTCTTCTTATTGTTTAGTGCCTTGCCAAATTTGTTAGGTTGGACACGTTCTAATTGTGCGGAAACTTCATTCCCAGATAACTTCTTAGGTTTCGACCGGCGCTCAATATTACCATCAAAGTGATCCCTGTAATGACTTCACCAAGCATGCCTAGGCAGCAAGAAACGACGGTGGCACATGAAACATAGCTTTCGTTCATGTTTCAAATACATTGAACATGCATCCTTGTTGCAAATTGGACATGCCATGTACCCCTTCATACTCCAACCAGACAAGTTTCCATATGCATGAAAATCATTAATAGTCCAAAATCATTAATAGTCCATAAAAGTGCCGCATGCAAATTGAATTTCTTTCTTGTCACTATATCAAAAGTCTCTATGCCATTTTCTCATAGTTCCTTCAATTCATCTATCAATGGTACTAGGTACACACTGTCATTTCTGGGTGTTTTTGGTCCAGGAATAAGTAATGACATGAAAAAGGAAAGGTTCTTTCATACATTTCCAAGGTGGCAAATTATATGGGATAAGCATCACAGGCCATGTGCTATAGGAAGTGCTCATGTCCCCAAAGGGATTGAACCCATCACTCAAAAGGCCAAGACGGACATTACGAGGATCTTTCGCAAACCACGGATAGCCCTTGTCAAATTCCTCCCAAGCTTGACTATCTATCGAATGCCTATATGCATGCGCATTATCCTCCCCAACTCACGTTTCCTTGTGCCATCTCATATCTTCGGCCGTCTTTCTTGAAATAAACAACCTCTGCAGTCTAGGCTTCAACGGAAAATACCATAAAACTTTCTGAGGAATCTTCTTACCCTTACCTTCATTAAGTTTATACCTCGGCTCACCACATTCTGGACAATTAGTTTTACGTTCGTGCTCCCTCCAAAAGAGTGCACAATCATATTTGCATGCATGTATAGGAACGTAGCCAAGACCCAAGTCCCACATATACTCCTTAGCCTCGTAATATGACTTGGGAAGCATTTCACCAGTAGGCAATGCCGCTTTAATCAATTGAAGATTCATATCAAATGATTTGTTAGTCCAACAGTTGATTATTTTTACATGCATCAACTTTACAAGGAATTCCAATTTTGAAATTCTCACACCCTGGATATAGTGGAAGGTGCAAATCATTTAACATCGCTTCAAATGGTTGTGGAACCAAGTCATTTGACATCGCATCTGATGGTTGTGGATCCTCATCTGCTGCACTAGGACCATGACTACTAGATGCTTCCCCTTGTGGTATATTTTCCACATTAATATTCATCTCATACATTCCCGCACATACGTTTGCTAACATTTCCTGCAACCCATCACAATGTTGCTCTACACCGCCATCACCATCATCGTCTTCATCCTCACTCATCTCCTCAAAATCTTCGCCACAAAATGCCCATCGGGTATAAGTCTTATCCATTCCATTTTCCTCCAAATGTGCTTTAACCATATTGATGGGTTTGAAATATATATTGTTATACTTGTTACATGGACATTTTATCCTATTATTGCTTTTATCCGCATAATCATGTGCATGCTCAATAAAGTCTTTAACTCCTTTCATGTAAGCAGGTAAATGTCTACCCCGAAGCTGCATCCAACTTTTATCCATATTTAACTCCCTACCACTAGAAGAACAAATATGAGTATTATGTTTTGATGAAAAATTACTTGATTCCCTACCACAAGATTATGTTGTTACTAACACTAAAATGTCCCTTGGAAGTATTCCCAAAGAGAACCATAAAAAATTCAAGAACTTGGAATTAACCAAATTAAGTTTTCAGTAAGTGCAGAAGCCATGGTAATCAGAATTTTAGTTGATTCTTGTTGATGACTTGTGATAAGCTATGATAATAGTTACTTGGAGTAGAAGTATTAACAATGATGCTTAGTGCTTACACTTAATCCTATCTCTACACCTACTCCCCTGTACTTGAACCTACTACCTCTAGACCTAAACCCACTACTGATATTACAATAGAGGATGCACCTACAACATATATCCTACCAAGACCTCTTTCCACTGGCCCTACTAATGCCCATTCCATGACCACCAGATCCAAGTCAGGGATATCCAAAAAGAAAATGTTTCCCACTACAAAACACCTTGTATCTCTTCCTCCTGATGTCTGCTACAACACCATTGAACCGTCCAACTTTACCGAAGCTTCCAAATCTGGGGAGTGGAGGAATGCTATGGCTGAGGAGTCTTGTGGGTCTATTATATTTACTTAAACCCGGTTTTGATGTTGGCTGAATTCAAGGAAAGCTGTTCGAGAGTAGTTTCGATATTTGATAGTGATGGTTTTATTTACTATTAAGTACTTTCAGGGTATTTTTGAAATAATCTCTATTGAGATCATATATATATATATAAGGATGTAAATGGGTCCCCGATTCTCCGATTACCCAGAAGTTCCGACCCATTAAAAACGGGGTCTGTGTCCTTATTTAGGCCCCAATAAGTAACTGGGTCCGGGTCCGATTCCACCTTGGTTTGGACCCGTGGACCCGAGACCCGATATATTACCTCAATTTTCAAAAATCTCTTCTAAAAATCATATTTGTTTAATATCATTCTCTACCTAGACCCGGACCGGAATCCAGACCCGTCCCATATATGGTTTTGATTCTGGTTCCAGAGCCAAGAAATTGGTTCTGAAACAATTTCGAGTTCGGATCTGGTTCCACATTCTCCTTAACGGATCCGGTTCCGGGTCCACCATAGACCCGAACCGGAACCGACTTGTTTATAACCCTATATACACATGTGACTCATCCAAGTTGATTCAACTCAAGGGCAACTGAGTTACAATCTGAGTTTGTGTTTTAAAACCTTGGTTAGCACAGTTAAGAAACTATAATAGAAGTGCATACTCGGGTACTATGAAACTAAACAAGTTTCATGATTTACAGTACTTTATTTCTTTTGCATCTTGTTTATAAAGTCCTCAATGCCACAATAGATAGCTTGGCACATTTTTGCAAGCACTCAAATGAAAATTTTCCATAGGTTAACTAATTGTGACTTATGAGGATGAAGAAGAGAGCCCTCATAGTTGTCTAATGTGATCTTGATCAAATATTGTAGAAGAAGCAAAGTCAGTAATCCCGAAAACATAATTAATTCTCTGTCAGGAATAAATACTTAAGCATACAGAAAGAAGATTAAAAAAATCCAAGTTTGCAAATATAGTTTTGCATTGGTACCCTTTGTGTATGTCTTCTCCTAGCCAGTTTATAGCAAGATAGAATCGTGCAACAAAACACCATCACAAGAGCTTGTTGTAAATTTGAGGTATTTGGTTTGAGATGAAATATCTACAGGTCATTCATTATATAATAATAATATTTTAGTGCATTTAAATTGTTAAACCAGGTTTGGGTCCAACAGATATATAAACTAAATCAGATACTGGTCCAGTTCTGGCTCTTGGACCACCATGGGACCAATACTGAACCCAACCTGGTTAAATCCCTTACTGCTATAACGAGCAATCTTCCTTTTTCTTTCCTCTCATGGCTTGAAGATTTTCTATATGCACGGTTCCCTGTGATTTTTTGCCTCTGGCTTTATGCATTTCATCTACTAGTAGAAATCTCAAAATCAGAAGAAAATCTTCTTTGCTCTAGAAGGTTGACACCCTTAAAATCAGTCATTAATATAAGATCATTGGTCACTACTGTGCCATCAGTGAACTAGTTGTAGACGCATAGTATCAGTTTGCGTTATTTCTATTAGCTGTTTTGTTGGTAGATAGACTTTGATTACATGCCTGATGTGCTTGGAAGTCTGTTAGTGTGATTAATGACCAGTTGATATTGAATTGGTCTAATTTTTTGGGACAATCTACCAAAATGGAAACCGTTATCCTCCACACAGCACTGATAGCTTATCATCATAACAAATGACTCACATGTTTGGTGTTGAGAAAACTTTCTTGAAATCTTCAACATCTCTGGCTATATGCAAAACAAACCTAAAAACATTTAGCAACAAAGGAAAAAATTACAATAGAGGAAGGGGGAAAAGAAATCGAGCTTATTTTGAAAATTAATCTAGAGCAACAACAATATCCAAGCCCAACCCTAAAAAGGAAATTAAGCCCCAAAAAGTTTGGAAAGTTTCAACATCTCCACATATATACAAAAAAAAAAAAAAAAAAGAAAGAAAAAAAAACTAAAAGAATTAAAAGAAATTGCAAAAGAATAAGAGGAAGGGGAAAAGAAGAGAGTTTAGGGTAACCTACATAAACAGTGGCATCTAGATTTTCTAGCATCATTCAGAAAGGAAAAAGCAACAAAACTACTGTCGTACATCAGTATACATGATTACAGTTGTGTGGGGGCATTTCCGTAAAACACATATAAACCCTGATCTCAGTCGAAGTACCAATTAGGCTTGTCTTGATCCTCGTCTCCTGAGCTCGGCAGCACCACCGATCCACTAGACTTGAGGCTAGCTTCAGTAAAAGTACCAGCTGACCTCGTCTCACAATATACAGCTCGGTACCTTATGCAACTCGGCAGCAGATCCGAGGTGCATCTATATCAGGTCTGATTCCTCCATCAGCTCAGTCAACCGAGGTGGGTACTGAATGTCAATCAGCATTAATGAAATTGCGGCTACGAGCTGACTGATAAGATGGATGCCGAATATAGATAAGGCGCAGACCTTATCCAGTGATCACATCAGCAATCATGCATAGGGTAAAGGTATGGTCTGATGGGACAGTACATCTACCTCCTTCCACTTAGGAGAAAAGGTATGCTCCGATGGAACAGTACCTCTACCTACTCCCACTAAGGGAAGATCTGAGTGACCAGCGCCTATATATATGCATGAGTCCAAACCAGCAAAGGTATGCAAGAATTAACACACCCTTAGCTTCCTCTCATTCTCCACCCATTCACCCTTTGTTAAACTAACTTAGGCGTCAGAGTGCCTTCGGCTAGCCACAACTAGAGCCTATAACCCTCTTCTTTCCTTTTCAGGCTTCTAGAGTCATTCCCTTTCCCAAAAGCTTTACAGCAAACCCCATCCAACTAAGTCCGTGATTTTTAGGCACTTACAATTGGCGCCGTCTGTGGGAAGCGTTCAAAAACACCATGCCTCCCAAAGCTAAGAAGACCAGTGAATCTTCAAAGACCTTACCAGCACAGCAGTCACCAGTGCTACAAGAAATTGCGCCATCTCAGGCACGACCGAAGTGACAAGAGGCGATCCCAATGCGATCATCGCCAGTGTTGCAGGAGATACCAATATCACAGGCGTGGATGGAGTGACGAGGACCAACGCCCACTCAGCTGCCGTGACTTTGCAAAAGCAACCGCCACCCTCCCGTCAAAGGAGAGCGGGGGGCAAAACTCGTCCGATAGGAACTTTCCAGGCAGGAATTTCAAGGAGAGCGACAACGCCCTCCCGACGAGATAACCAGCTGACCAACCATCCTCAACAACGACCTTCACCTTCTCATCAAAAGAAAACGGGGGGCAAGACTCGTCCGAAAAAAGCTCCCCAGCGAGACAGGTCTCCAACACCTATCATGTTTCATCGGTCTCGTTATCAAACCGAGGAGGACAATGAAGATGATGACTTTGATCCCCTTACTGAGAACGTCAGAGCTCAGAACACCATTATCCAGGAGAAGGATAAGTTGATTCGTCAACTTCAGCAGCAACTGCAAGAAAGAACAGCGAATCAGGCTCCGACCTCCAGACTTCATTCGACCGGACAAGATTTGAAGCGAATCCTGGACAACAAGAAACGCCATCGAGCTTGTGATGACGGCTCAAGCAGCAGCCACCCAAGCGAAGCCCAAGGGAGACCAAAGCGAAGACTAGAAAATAAGGACGATCTGCCTGAATGGCTCAACCAACATATCAGGCAGACCGTTCAGCGAAATATAGAGGTGGCGGGTTTCACCCGAGACCAGCTAAATACTTATGACTCGGGGGATCTCGGCACGTCTCCCTTCTCTCGGGATATAAAATACTTGCCTCTTCCCAAAAGGTTCAGCATTCTGAGGTTCACCCTTTATGATGGAACCATGGATCCTGCAGCTCACCTCCGACACTTCACCCAGCGGATGTCGGTCTGGGGTGATGTTGGACACTTAAACTACAGAGTTTTCTCCTCCAGTCTGGGGGATCGCCCCCTCAGATGGTTCTGTGCGCTCCGAGAGAAGTCGATCTCAAGCTGGCGGCAACTCAGAAGCTCTTTCCTGGAAAAGTTCCAAGCACATAGAGTCATCCCAAGGACGAACAATGATCTGATGGCCATCAGGATGAAAGAAAATGAAAATGTCACTCGATTCGCCAAAAGGTTCTGGACCATTTACAGCCAGATCGAGGACGCCAACGATGAAGTAGCCGTCATGTGCTTCAAAGAGGCCCTGCTACCAGGCAACGAGCTCCGAAAGGAACTTGTTCGATATCCCGTGGCCACAATGAAAGCAATAATGACCAGGGTGAACCAGTTCGTTGAGCAGGAGGAAGACGAGACTCGAGCCCGTGAGAACTTTGGATTCAGGCGCTAAAGCTCCCGACGCGAAGATAGAGTTCTGGCAACGGATAGGAGACCATCTCAGAGGGAGGAGAAAAGCCGCGATAGAGCTTCCTCGAGCTCAGTTATGGTCTCGGCACCCACCTCGGGAGGAAAGACGAAAAACAAGCCACCTGCTGACTCCTATAAGGCTGTGAATACGGTCTTCAAATAACTGATCTACAGACTTCTCGACAAAATCAGGACACGGCAGTTCTTTAAATGGCCACCACCAATGAGGGGTGATCCCTCATCCCATGACCAGAATAAGTTCTGCGCCTACCACAAACAGAATGAACACAAAATAGAGGACTGTATGTCTTTCAAATCTCATCTTGAGGGGCTCGTCAAGGAGGGGCATCTGAAGGATTACATAAAGGAAGAGAACAATGATATCCGAGCTCGTCAACACCAAAATAATGAAGACAGCGAAGAGCCGAAGGGAATAATAAACATCATCCACCTGGCTCCCGCACCAAAGGGGGGCAACCAAGCTCGTGCCGAGGCCAGAAGGGTCTCCCACAATAAACAGGTAATGACGACCGAGCTACAGCCAACTATAAAGAAAGCTCGAATGGAAAAGCCAATCCAGTTCTCAGAACAGGACCTCGACGGGGTCCAATTGCCTCACAATGACCCTCTGGTTCTCACTCTAAACCTGAAAAACTTCGTAGTTAAAAGGGTACTTGGAGACCCCTGGAGTTCCTTGGAGATGACTTGCAAGAAGCTGGGACTCAAGGAGGAGGACCTGTAAGAATCGCGCACTCCCTTGATAGGCTTCAGTTCAAAACCAGTGTATCCCAAAGGAAGAATCTCCCTGAAGGTCCAGATTGGGGGAGCCAGCATGCAAGCTGACTTCCTGGTGGTGGACGTACCGTCACCATACAATGCAATAATGGGAAGGACATGGTTGAATGGCATGGAGGCCGTGCCTTCCACTCACCATCAAAAACTCAAGTTCCCATTGGAGAACGGGAATGGCAGAACCGAAGTGGTCACAGTCAGAGGTTACCAAGAAATGGCTAAACAATGCTTGACGACCGTGGTTCCTGGTGGAGCAGAACCATCTCAAATACACATGGCCAAGCTGGAAATAGAGCTGGAGTCCGTTGGCCGAGATCTAGAGCAGAAGAGCATTGAAGAGCTGACCGAAGTCAAGATCGACCCCGAACGATACTTCCTGCTCGGGAGCCAGCTCCCGGAAGCTGAAAAAGCCGAGCTGCTCAACTTCTTACTGCAAAACAAGGAAGTCTTGGCCTGGACGCCTTATGAAATGCCTGCGTCAACCCCGAAACCATGTGCCACAAGCTAAACGTGGACCCTAATTACAAGCCCGTGGTTCAGAAGGCTCATAGAGTGGGGATTCAACAAACAAAAGCCGTAATCGAAGAGGCCGACAAACTGCTAGAAGCCCGGGCTATCAGAGAAGTACATTACTTGGAATGGCTAGCCAACACAGTGGTGGTCAAGAAGAAAAATGGGAAGTGGAGGGTCTGCGTAGACTTCACCGACCTGAACAAAGCATGCCCAAAAGATAGCTTTCCACTCCCGAAGATCGACTAGCTGATTGACGCCACTGCCGGACACGACAAGATGAGTTTCATCGACGCCTATTGAGGATACCACCAGATTCCGATGTATAGACCAGACGAAGAAAAGACCGCATTCATAACACCCAGGGCCATTTCCTGTTACAAGGTAATGCCGTTTGGGTTAAAGAACACAGGGGCTACTTACCAGAGGCTTGTGACGAAGATGTTTCATGCTCAGCTCGCGAAAACAATGGAAGTTTACATTGACGACATGGTCGTCAAGTCTAAAAGGTCAAAGGACCACTTAACCGACTTGCGTCAAACATTTGAGGTCCTCAAAAAATTCCAGCTCAAATTGAACGCTACTAAATGTGCGTTCGACGTCGGCTCTGGCAAATTCCTAGGGAGCCTGGTTACGAAAAGAGGAATCGAAGCCAATTTAGAACAAATCTCGGCAATCCATGCAATTCAGAGTCCAACCACGGTGACGCAAGTCCAAAGACTCACGGGGATGGCTGGTGCACTCAACCGATTCATCAGTCGAGCTTCAGACAAGTGCCGTCCATTCTTCCAACTCTTGAAGAAAAGCTCAAAATTTCAAGGGACTCCGAACTGCGACAAAGCCCTGCAGGAACTCAAAGACTACTTGTCCTCACCCCCACTATTGTCTACACCGAAACAGAATGAAGTGCTCTATCTATACCTGGCAGTCTCGGATCACGCAATAAGCTCAGTACTTATCAGAGAAGAAGATAGGCAGCAAAGGCTCATACATTACACGAGCAAGATCCTCCTCGATGCCGAGATCATGTACCTGCCATTGGGGAAACTCGCATTGGCGCTCGTTTGTGCCTCTCGTAAACTCTCTCATTACTTCCAGACATTCACCATAGTGGTGGTTACGGAACATCCACTCAAGTCCCTTTTCAGGAAAGCCGACTTCTCAGGAAGAATCTCGAAATGGGCCATCGAACTGGGACAATTCGATATCCAATATCAACCCAGAACGGTAATCAAAGCCCAAGTTTTAGCAAACTTCATTGTGGAGTTTGTTTCTCCTAGTTCGGCACCAAGCCAGCTCGACACTGAACTGGGGGGCGATAAGGAGGAAATTAAAAGGACGAAACGGGATAAGACCTGGGAATAGTTCCTTGATTTAGCATGGAAGGTCTTCGTAGATGGATCCTCAACATCTAAAAAGGCCGGCGCTGGCATAGTTCTCCAATCTCCAGAGGGCCTTGTCATCGAACAAGCACTAACCCTTGACTTCAAAGCCTCAAACAACGAAGCTGAATATGAAGCTCTGATTGTGGGGCTCGGCAGCGCCAAAATCCTGGGAGCACAACATCTGGTGCTCTTCAGTAACTCACAATTGGTGACGAGTTAGTTGAATGGAGACTATCAGGCTCGCGACGAAAGGATGGCGGCCTACCTTGCTCACGCTAAGCAGCTACTTTCTCAGTTCATCAGAGTTGAAGTCAAACAAATCGGCAGAGACACCAACTCTCACGCCGACGCTCTTACCAGCTTGGCCTCTGCCGTTGAAGCCGGAAGAAAAAGAACAGTTAAGGTAAAGACCTTGAAAAGGCCAAGTATAGAACTCTAGCCACCTCGGCAGATCTTATATGCAAACCTCGGTCCAAGTTGGATGGACCCAATCATTGCTTACCTAAAGGACAACCACCTCCCTGAGGATAAGAACAAAGCTCACAAGATCAGGTTGAGAGTACCGGATGACAGGCTCTACAGGAAGTCCTTCACGGGGCCTTACCTCCAGTGTGTCCACCCGAGCAAAGTCGAAGACTTCCTCTATGAAATTCACGAAGGAATCTGCGGAAGCCACGTAGGAGGTCGGTCACTCGCATACCGAGCCATCATCCAGGGCTACTGGTGGCCCTATATACAAAAGGACGCCCAACTCTACGCCAGAAAATGTGAAAAATGCCAGAAGTTCTCACACTCCCTCCATCAGCTAGCACAAGACTTAAGCCCACTTTCTAGCCCATGTCCTTTTGCCCAGTGGGGGTCGGACATCATGGCACCACTTCACCGGACTCCAAGGAATAAGAGGTGGCTAATAGCAGCCACTGATTATTTCACCAAGTGGATAGAGGCAGAACCGCTATCCTCCACTGATTATTTCACCAAGTGGATAGAGGCAGAACCGCTATCCTCCATTCCGGGCACGATACAAAGAACTTCGTCTGGAAGAACATTATCACAACGTTTGGGGTACCACGAGCTTTGGTCTCGGACAACGGGACTCAGTTCAACTCCAATTACTACAATAACTTCTACCAGGAGCTCGGTCTCAGAAACTACTTTTTGACTCCAGCCTACCCGCAAAGCAACGGTCAGGCTTAGATCTCAAACAAAGTAGTACTCGATGGACTCAACAAAAGGCTTGACCAAGCTAAGGGGAGATGGGTGGAAGAGCTTCCAAGCATCCTTTGGGTGTATAGAACCACTCTGAGGGGATCCACTTCGGCAACACCCTTCTCCCTAGCCTATGGAATGGAAGCTGCAATTCCTTTCGAGATCGGTCTTCCAACCCTGAGGTCCGAACTCTTCGACCAGGGTGAAAATGAAATCAATCTAGCCCGAGAACTTGACCTGGCCGAGGAGCGAAGGGACACCGCGTCTGTCCCCCTAGCTTCCTACCATCAAATATTGGCCAGAAACTACAATCAAAGAGTCAAAGAAAGGAAGTTTTCAGTTGGAAAGCTGGTCTTAAAGAAGATGCTTCCTACAGATAAAAATCCTAGTGAAGGCAAACCAACACCAAACTGGCATGGACCGTTCAAGATGATCTCGGCAGCAGGACAATCAACGTATAGGCTCGAGGACATGGATGGTAAAGAGTTACCATGCCCATGGAATGCCGCACATCTCAAGAAGTATTACTTCTAAATTGTATTCAACCCTCAAAATCAATAAAAGGGATTCTTTTGGAAGGATTTTGTCATTTGCCAAGTTGCGAAATTTGGTGGTAATCCCAGCTCGATTACAGAACCAGCCATTATTCGAGCTCTGTTAGGAAACCAGCTCCGGCTCAGTTACAGAACCAGCTGCTATCAAGGCTCGAATACGAAACCAGCCATTATTCGAGCTCGGTTAAAGAACCAGCTCCAGCTCGGTTACGGAACCAGCTGCTATCAATGCTCGATTACAGAACCAGCCAATCATTAGAACTCAATTAGTGAACCAGCCCTAGCTCGGTTACAAAACCAGCTACCGTTCAGGCCAAGTTACAAAACCAGCCATATTACCAGCTCGGTTATAGAACCATTTATGTCGAAATAACAGCTCGGTTGTGGAACCAGCTGCAAAACCGCGAGACTCAACGAGAACTCAAATACATTGGTTATGAAACCTACTACATAAAACATTTCGAGTTACCGAACTCATTTACTTGGGCGTTTTCTAAAGAGTACAAAGAACTTAAGTCTAGGTTACCTCTTTTAAGTTCAGCATACTTGATACAAGTTTGTTTTCCTGAGTTAAGGGATTTAGCAATTTTATCAAACTCCGGTTATTCAAAAGAAATATGTGTGATCCTCAAGAGGAAACATACAATTCCAAACATGAAAAAAAAAAAAGAATTTTATTGATAAAAATAAAGGGTACAATTCTACAATACGAAAAAGAAGAAAAAAGATACATAAAAAAACAAAAGAAGATTCAGGCAGCGCCAGTCTCAGCGGCATCACTAGAAGGAACTTTAGGAGGAGGAATCAGGGCAGCCTCAGTAGAGACCTCGGTTGGAGAAGCTTCAGGAGGAGCGTCAACTGGAGGAGTCGGGGGAACTGCAAGACACGGCTCAGGGACTTGATCTTTGAGCTTGGGCAGGTCCTGATATATGAGGTGATTCTCAAGGATCCTCATCTTCTTCAGCACAGCCTTGCACCCGATCTCGAACAATCGAGGGCCCAACAGATCGACCTGGACTTCATAGTCCCTCGTCGCCTCCTCCACCCTGTCACGATAGGCAGCGTTGACCTCAGCTTGGTTGGAGACTTCAAGGTCAGCCTTCTCCTTCTGCGCAGCCTCGAGCTCGGCACTCTTCCCAACCAGCTCGGCCTTTTTCTCCTCCAGCTCGGATTAGAGTAGCATTGACCTCTTGGTCTTTACCTCAGTCGCCCCCTGTCAAACCCCAACCCAGGATTAACCCAATAGTGTTTGCTTAGTGTGTGCTTAGTCTTGTTTGAGTTTAGTTATCGTGGGTTAGAATGTGATTAGTTTAGTCATGGTTTTTAGCTTTGGGGGAGTTCGAGAACGTTTAGTGTTTATTAGGCTCACTCAGGAAGGCCTGGGTGTACGTGCAAGCGTGGGAAGATTGTGTTTGGTTGTGTGTTAATCGTGATTTTCATCTCATTTGATTGGTTTTATGATTATGTGCAAGTTTCATGTTTAGCTCATTTGTGTTTGAAGCTAGAAAATCAAGTTTGGCCAAAAGGGGTAAAATAGCCTTTTCACACTCAAATCTGGACACGATTTTCGAGGTCCCA
>QPKB01000006.1:2682447-2822318 GCA_003546025.1 Camphora micrantha | reverse complement strand
GCGCTTCCGCATACTTGATCGTGTGAGTGGGTTGTTCCATGCGTGTTTGTTTGGAACCCTCACCGCGGGAACCTGTGGGAGGTCTTTAAATCTTTCAAAATTTTTAATTAACCGCCGCGGCCTCGGTCCGGGGTCGCGACACCCCCTTCAGCTCTTGACAATTGGCTTTCACCTTACAAACCTTGTTCACGGCGTGTTCGAGGTCCTTCACAAGGTTGAAGTTTTTCTCTTCCTCCCCTTCAGCTTCTGGCAGCTGCCCTCCAAGGCCTCAGTAAGCCTCTGCCTCTTTGCGTCTAGCTACTCGATCCGGGTGTCTCTGTGCTGGACTCTGTCTAAAGCCACCTTCACCCACTGCACGATCTGAGAAAAGAAGACCAAGTGTCAGGACAGAAACAACCAAAGCTTAAAGAAATCTTTGAAAGGAACTTACCGAGAAGGCGGACTGCAGCGTATTGACTTGCAGCGTTGCATCGTCTATCCCCTGCAACCTTTGAATATCGAGCGGCAGGGCACAGGCATTTGCAAACATAGTCACGGCGTGGGGATTGCCATAGAGACGGTCCTCCATCGTTACCGGCCTCCCGGGCCCTAGCGAAAAAGAAGGCCTCCACAAAGCCGACCCCACGGACTAGAGTGCCAAATCTTTAGCAGGGGCCTGCTCTGTCGGGCCCTCAATCCTAGGCCGCTTCTCTCTCTCCTTCTCTCTCTCATTCTCCCTTTCCTTCTCTCTTGCCTCCTCAGCAGGACGCTGCCGATCCGCCAAGCCAGGCCTCTCAGACCTGGGCCTCTTCTCCGGCCGAGACTTTTCCTTTTGGGTCTCGGCGAGGAGGTCCCGAATCGAAGCACCGGAAGCGGTAGAGGCGGGATGTTTATCGGTGACCGGGGGATTGGAGACAAAAGCTTCCCCTCCAAAGAACTTTTCCCCCAACTTCTTCGTCTGCAGGAGAGGTCGGCGAGGCGGCATTCTCCCTTCTTCCGAGCTCGGAGAAGAATATGCTTGAACCTTTCTTTGTTGAAGATTGGCCTCCAGCTCGGCTCAAGAAGTAGAGGTCTCGGTGCCTGAACCTTTCTGGCGCTCGAGATCGACGGGCGCGTCCACAAGCTCCTCAGGTTTCCTCTTGATGTAGGTTTTATACCTCAGTTCGTACCCAAGGAGCAACCAGGCGGCCCAGGTGTTATGACCCCTTGTAGTTACACACCGCCCGCTACCAATCGTTGTTTGGCCGCCAACCAAATTTACTGGCCTCACTCTTTCTCTGCCCGATCTCTACACGGCAAAACACAAAGGCATCAGGTCGATAAGAAGAAAAAAGAGAACTAAAGACAGACGTAGAGGAGTTCGGCATTTACTTGGAGGAATCCCGAAATGCCGGGGTATCCTGTACTGCCTCTCCGCCGCGGTCTCACTCGCCCCGAACTCCCAGTTACCAGAGATAAATTGACGGTCATCCCCGGCATGTCGGCTCGAGTCCTCCAGGTCAGTAACAAACTGCTCCCTCCCTGGCCTCCCCCAGAGGTAAAAGTAGGAACCATCCCCGACCGACTTGCACACGTCGTAGGCGTCCTCGATGTCATGGACGCCGAGGTTAATCCCCAAAATTCTATTGAGTTCTACAGCGCCCATTATTATTTTGTAACCATTGGGCATCAGCTGTTAGGGGCTGAGATGCCATGCTGACAGGTAAGCCTTAAGAAGGGGGTGGACTGGGAGCCTAACCCCGCCTTCGACTATGGCGATTAGAGGAAATGGCATCCAGCCATCAGAAAAAGCAAAACCGTAAAAAAGGTCATCAGGGTCATCTAACCTAGTCCGGACATCGTTGGGAATGTCGTACATATCCCTCAAGTTGGCCATGGCCTCAGGGGTGTCCACCCTGTGCCTATAAGCTCCCTTTTTTTCTAAAAAAAACTCAAACAGAAAGCAAAAACCCTAGAAAGAAGACGAAAATGAAGAGGAAGAGGGAGACTCACGAAGACTGAAAGGGGGATGGGATCTCGACGGCGACAGAAGTTCTTCTCCGCTCTCTCCTCTGCAAAAAGTCATTTCTCTAACAAATGCAAAAGTAGAAAAAGGGAGGGGCAGCACCCCTACTTATAAAAATAAAAAAACGTCCTTTCGGATTTCAGGGGCGCACGTTCGAGGCGTCACCTCGAGCACTCCACGCGCCTCTTCGAAGACACCAGAAGCCCCATCAAGCAGCGACAAGTGGCACCGTCGGTTCGCTTCCCACATTGATCAAGGCGCCACACTCATTACCTTCATTAATTATCTAGGGCAGACAAAATGACGGTAGCGCGCTGATTGATCATCTCGGGCAGACGAAACGGCAACAGCATTAATCACTTCTGAGAAGTAGCGAGACATCTACATCCCATTAATTGTCTCGGGTACACAGAGCGGCATTATAGGGTTCAGGCGCCAATAATTGTCAGCAGCCCACACCGAGATGAAGAAGCTCTCCTACTTTCTATACTTAGCTCTTAACCTCGAAGAGTTGGGGAACTCTAAGAAGTCAAGAGCTAGGGGGCAATTGTGTGGGGGCATTTCCTTAAAACACAGATAAGCCCTGATCTCGGTCAAAGTACCAATTAGGCTTGTCTTGATCCTCGTCTCCTAAGCTCGGCAGCACCACCGCTCCACCAGACTTAGGCTAGCTTCGATAAAAGTACCAGCTGACCTCGTCTCACCATATACAGCTCGGTACCTTATGCAACTCGGCAGCAGATCCAAGGTGCATCTATATCATGTTTGATTCCTCCATCAGCTCGGTCAATCGAGGTGGGTACTGAATGTCAATCAACATTAATGAAATTACGGCTACGAACTGACTAATAAGATGGACGCCGGTTATAGATAAGGCGTAAACCTTCTCCAGCGATTACATCAGCAATCATGCATAGGGTCAAGGTATGGTCCGATGGGACAGTACCTCTACCTACTTCCACTGAGGAGAAAAGGTATGCCCCGATGGGACAGTACCTCTATCTACTCCCACTGAGGGAATATATGAGGTGGCCAGCGCCTATATATATGCATGAGTTCAAACCAGCAAAGGTATGTAAGAAATAACACACATTTAGCTTCCTCTCCTTCTCCAACCATTCACCTTTTGTTGAGTTGTTGAACTAACTTAAGCATCGGAGTGCCTTCGGCTAGCCACAACCAGGACCTCTAACCCTCTTCTTTTCTTTTTAGGCTTCTGGAGTCATTTTCTTTTCCAAAAGTTTTACAGCAAACCCCATCCAACTAAGTTCGTAATTTTTAGGCACTTAGAACAGTATCCCATATTAAAAATCACACGCATTTTACAGACAAACAGATTCAAAAACCGCAAGGAAGTATACCTTGTCGTCGACCGCATCCCACCAATGAAATTCTGATTGGATCTTGTTCTTGATACCATTTGGATAGAAAGTCAAACGCGCCCCAAATCGAGAAATCCTAAGCACCTGATTTATACAGATCTGAAGAAAGAGAAATGGCAGCCGAGACATTATTTTTGTGTTAGAGATGGATGAGGAAGAGAGAGTCAATTGGCTTGTGAGGGAGGACCCGGCGACGGAGACCCTGTACACACGGATGCTTGAATGCGTGACAGGTATGCCACGCAGGGTAGCATGAATTTCAGCGTATTGCATTCAAGTGGTGGACCCCACTCAATAATGCAAATGGGCACACCACTAAACCCGTAATAGGTTCGGAAAGCCCCGATGGTGTACAGTGGTCCAAGCCATGGGCTGCTGTCATCCTTCTTGTTTTCTGTGTCCTTGTAAGGCGCAAATCATAGCCTAGCTCAGATCGTTAAACCTGGAAACTTCTGTAGAGTTCCTTCATCCATGATTCAGCAATTCAAATTGTAAAAGTCTACACGTCCCGGGATTTTTGTCCGGAGACGTGGCACGGCTCCCCGCAGGGTTAAAATTTGGAACAAGTAGCGCGGCTCATTCAAATTATCTGTCCAGATGTGCCAATCGTGGGATCTTGGTGTATGTATCAGCAAGTGGGAGGGCTCAGTTTAGATTAATGCTTTCTCACTATATAACTTTCTTTAACCATCCATTTACTAGAACAACCATTTCGAGCATCAGGATTAATAATAAGACCAACGTTTGAGAAATAGTTAATTCACATTTTGGCTCACCATGTGGACGGTCTGGATTGCCCCAAGCCAGTTCCAACTCTTTTTATAGACAAGTTGCTACAAATAGAGATGTAAATGGGCCAAATCTAAAGGATGCATACCCAATTTTAATAAGAGGATTTGGACCCGGTTTTGTAACCTGTTCAGACTGGAAGAACAGGATCCAATTCCAAAAACATACTCGTTCTGATCTTTTTTCGGATTTTAACTTTTTTGACAAATATATGTCCAACAAAATTAATTTTAGGGGATTTAACATATGAATCCCCTTTAAGCCGTGAATCTCCAATTTCATAAATGAAATTAAACTGATGTCACCAAAGTCAAACGACTGTGGTTTACTTTTTTTCTGCCTTAGATCCCATGATATCATGATCCAAATGTCAAAATAAGAATTTAAGGAAAATTAATAAGTCAAGTCTCCTTAATTTTAAGCTACAGTGACAAAGACTCAAATTTCAGATGCCCGGTGTATGGATCGAAACCTGTATGAGTCCAAAGGCAAACTAATTTATCTAAATTGGGTTAGCTGAAGGGGACTAAAATAGGTCAAAACCGGGTTTTGTATCCGCCGGAACCCACCGAATTGCATCCCCAGCTACTGCAAAGTAAAAAACAAAAAAAAAAAGTTATGTAAGCGACTCACTCACACAAAACCATCTGTCACTTTTTTTTTTGTTAAATCTGACGCTTGTGAGAAGCCCACGCTCTCCTTATCCTGATGCTTCAGACTTATCCACGCTCGCGACTTTAAAACCGTCCGATGCGTTTGGATCGAACGGCTGAAGAAGAAGCTTCTCGAGACTCTCTCTACCTTTGTCAAATTGCATGAACGAATCCGCCTTCTCTCTCTCCTCAAACCCTCTCAAAGAGAAAATGCAGGCAAAAGAGTCGAAAGCACTTCTATCAGATGGAAATCAATGAAGGTGGGATTCCCGATTTCTGATTTCCGATTTCCTCATCTGGGTCATCTTTTTTTTTCATAGAAAATGGGGGTCTTTTCATTGAAATCTCAATGAATTAAGGTTCAGTTTCTTTTCACTCTGATAGTTTTGGAAAAGATGGGATTTCTGTCATCTGGGTTATGATCTGTTTGGCTAGAATTGGTGGTTTTTCATGGAAACTCTCGTTTCCAGCTCTCCAATCTTATGAAGTTTGGATTTCACTGTACTTTATATTTTATTGATTTGATTTGTGAAGGGATGATGGAGAGTGACGATGAGGTAGGGGTGGTGACGGAATCCGGAAAGGAACCGGCCGGGCCATCATCGTCCGGTCGAGATATTTCTAGTCCGGACCAGTTTCAGGTCCTTGGAGAGGTGGCACAGGGAAGGAGGGCAAGAAGCCCTGCTCAAGTAGATCACGATCGCATGAAAAGGTAAGGAATGTAGGAAATCTCATTTGTTGGATTATTTGTTAGTATTTAGGACTGTGTCGGGGCGTAACTTGGGCTTGGTTAAGCCCGAGACCCTATCAGATAGAGATGGCAATGGTGGGTCAGGTTAAATGGGTGCACTTCTAGGTCGGCCCTTTTTCGGGGTAGGTTTGGTTGTGGCTGTGGTTTGGCCGATGGGGGTTTGGGTTTATATATTTCAACATGAAATTAAAAAAAAAAAAAACTTCGTGTATATGATGATACTAATCAAACCATCAAACAGTTATAGGTTGGCCCTCTTAGGAGGGTATTCACTCGTATGAATGTAAATAATTCTCTGATTATCTGAAGTTCCGACCCATTAATAACTGTGACTGGGTCCTTATGTTGACCCTGATAAGTAAACCAGTCCGTGTCCTGGTCTTTTTAAACGGGTTTGGGTTTGGTTTCAGTTCGTGGACCCAAGACCCAACATATTATCCCAATTTTTTGGAATCCCTACAAAAAATAGGTTTTTCTCCCTCCACATCATTCCCTACCTAGGCCTGGGCCCGATCCCAGACCTGCACCCATCCGATATGCACCATCGGTTTCGATTCCATTTTTTCATTAACAGTTCCGGAGCCAGGAAACTCTTCCGAACCGGTTCTAGTCTCGATTCCATATTCCCATTAATGGTTTCGGTTCCGAATCCACTATGGACCCAAACCAGAAGTGACCCATTTACATTCCTCAGTATTCAGCTTGGCTCTTAAACAACCCACAAAATTAAGGCTTAGACAAATCTTTTGAAGGCATGCCAGTTTGAGGGCCAGGCTACGACAATACCAGGCCAATTCCAACCTAGTCGTCTTATGTTTCCTTTACATATTTATAATAATGTCTTATAATATATTGTGTATTACCAAAATTGCCCAAGGAGTAGGGGATCTATTTAGGTCTGTCAATGGGAAGGGATGAAACGGGTAAAAAGCTCGACTCGGCCCGTCCCAAGCCCTAAAATACAGGGTTTTTAAAAGAAATTTGAGCCCAGTGGGCTGGGTTTGGACAATACATTTTAAAGCCTAGCCAAAATGGGACTGGGACTGGGTAGAGGATGCCCAGCCTGTTCAGGCCCGGCCAGTCCCAAGCTCTAAAATACATGGCTTTTAAAAAAATTTGAGCCCAGTGGGCTAGGATTGGACAATACATTTCTGTTCATTTCTTTTTAAAATTACTTGACCCATATAGGAAAATATGATACTCATTCTCATTCATTTTATTGATTTTTTGATTTTCTACTTTCACCGTCCAAAAAAAAAAAGAAGAAGAAGAAGAAGTTTTTAACTGATCCAACATTACTTTAACTTGACTCATATATGATACTCATTCATTTCTTGACCCATATAGTCTATAGGATACTCATTCATTTCTATTTATATTCTGATTTCTACTGCCATTGGCAAAAAAAAAAAAAAAAAAAAGTTTTTAACTCCGTCATGTTGCTTGTTACATTGCATTGCCGGTCCCAAGCTCGACAAAAATAAGGAGGGTTTAAAGTCCGGTTCACGCCGGTTGTCTGGTGACAGCAGGAATAATTAGAGAATGTTTTGCTTCTATCTAGGATCGGGCTAAGCCCAAGCCCGGCCCTATCAGCCCGGGCCCGTACGGGACGGGATTTGATGTAGGCCTGTTTAATTTAGGGATGGGATAGGACAACACCCGGCAGACCAGTCCTATTTTCGAGACGGAATTGGACAACCTAAGCCCAGACTCGGCCCGTCCTATTGACAATCCTAGATCTATTGCTATCCTTTTGCCTTACGAGCCACTGTGACCCTAACTTAACATGTCTAGCACGACGACAATGAACCTCAAAGAAAGGGACTAGGGATGGTAGTTCTAGTCCCGACTTGGTAATGCAAGGATCAAATTGGCCAATGTTTCTAATTAGACACTCAGTACATGATTATAATGGATTTAGCTGACTTCTTCCTTATTGATTTGTTTTTTGCAATGGTGTATCTATTATTTCTTATCTGTTATAGTGTTATAATAGATCCAACGCTCATTTAAGTTTTGCAGTGGCTTCATCCTTATATTTGTAGGTGAGAATTTTATAAATTTTGGGTTGTTTCTTCCTAATTCAACTATTTATTTATTTATTTATTTTGAGAATGATGGGTTATTTGGGCTGAATTTGATCTTCCTTGTGATTATGGGTTTGAATCTATTTGGACCTCCTAGTTTGCATGGGTGTGAAATATATAGGAATTCATAGTCAAATGGGTTTTGAGAATGATTGTTAAGTAGGTTTGAATCTTTATTAGAATTTGAAAACATTTTTGGTCTACACCGAGTCTAAAGAAATTTTTTTGATAAAATCCTGTAATTTCTTCTTTCGCAAAAAAATTTACATTGTTTTATCAATTCTTTTATCTTGTAGTTATATTCTTAAAATTGTTACCCCTATCAATACCATTATGATTGATTTTTATTCCTTTTCTGCCATTTCAATTTTAATTTTGACTATTTTATTAATTTTGAAATGGAACCAAAATAATTTGGAGCCCACTATCAACTAAAGAAAACAACAGGCCAAACTAGATTTAAAAAAAAAAAAAAGAAAAAAAAAACAGTTAAAATATATACATTGTTAAGATTTAAACTCACAACTTGTTACTTCTTCAAGCTATTGAAAATGGACTCGATCCGTGTGCTATCAACTGTATCATATAAAACTTTTGTATAACAATTCATTAAAAATGTCAAAATTAGTTATAAATAGGACAAGCCTTGGACACGTGGGAGGTGAAAGATCTAATTCATCACGGCTTTAAAATATATATATATATATATATATATATATATATATACAATATCATTAACCCCTATTACTATATATTTAATGCCATTTCTATACAAGTATGTGTATATAGGGGGAGCACTACATAGTGCCCGTGTGCTTTTTAGGAGAAAATGCCCCTCCTAGCTGCGCCCACTAGGATGCATGATGATCATAAGTCCACTTGATGGAAAGATCCATATGAAGTTTACCTATATATTCCATAAAATCATCCTAACCTTTTGATTCATTACTCTAAAATTCAATAGTTTAGAGGCATCACTTTATCATGATTTCAATCCAATTGTGAGAAAAAGTTGGACGAGTATCAAACTTGGACTTGTGACTATTGATAGGGGGTAATGTATGTGTGAAAAGACTAGATTAACTCAACATTGCCCCATGACAAAAAAATAAAAATAAAAAACAGAGAAGCGGAAAAAGGGAGCGTTTTTAAAGTGACTCAATATTTCCCTAAATATCTCTCATAGGAGCATCTCCCTCTCTCCCTCTGTATATATATTATTGAAATTTGTTTCTGACTTGGTGGAGTTGCCTTTAGATTTGATTTAATTTTTAATTTTTGTTTTTCATTATATTTGTATTTTATTATTTACAAAAAATCTTCCTGATGGTGGGCCAAGACAAATTGAAAATAAACCTATCTTAGAGAATCTTCCACATACATACATCACACAAATGCCCTTAGTCTTCAACTTTTATGCATTTTTTAGTAACAAAAGGCATGTATTTTAATTCTATTACATGTGTCTTTTTTAACTTACATATTTTGAGGATATCATTAATGGGAGTTGCAAGCCATTTGGGCCAGGCTTGCTGTCAGTGAATATCAACTTACCCTGCCAATTTGTAGCTTGGGCCCCATTCGTTAGGATGTTGTTATCACGGGTGTTAATGGACTCTGTTTGAAATGAAGGCTACTAAGAAATAGAGTATCGGCCCAACAAGCAAGGGAGAGAAAGAAAGCCTACTTAAATGAGCTAGAGGTGAAGGTTAAGGACATGGAGGCCAAGAATTCTGAGCTTAAGGAGAAGCTCTCTACCTTGCAAAACGAGAACAAGATGCTGAGACATGTATGTGTGAATCTCTCTATTCATCACCACCATTCCTCACATGTTAGAATGTCATATTCCCTGAAATGCATGCCATCTTTGCAATTTTGCGAGTCAGACTCTGTGGGTCAGGTCGGGCCGATATAAGTTTATCCCAGCCCAACTCATTTAGTTATCGAGCCTTTTATCAAGGCATATGGTTAGCTCATGGGCCTTGAAACTAGGTCTTGGGTAGAGATGTCACACGGGGCGGGCCGGGCCAGGCGGGCCTTTTCATATTTTTTCGTTTTTTTTTTTTTTATCTTATCTTATGGTCTATTGTGAGACAATGTATCGTCCACCTAATTATTCCCAGCCATATTTCTACCTCACAATTTAAAATAAAAGTAAGCAGTACTTTTCAGTTCTCACCCACATATCAGGGGACCCCAAGTAGTGTACTTAGGTAGAGGGCAAGATGGAGGTGTGTGCTTGGGAAGTGTGTACTTTAAAATATATGCGAAGATCCTCAATTTGCCTCTATAATCAAACACAAAGATTATGGGTCAGTCACTGCCGAACTGACCCTGGATTAATAGATTAAGCTAGGTTAGGGCTAGAATAATTTATCATAAATTTTAAGTCAAGGAGGAAATATGAAGTGAATGGGGATTAATTTGATGGATCCAAGATAAACCCTACATAATACATACTAGCCCAATAATCCGTGTTCAGCTCGGTATCTTCCTATACTGCGCTGTATTGCAAAATAAATAATCACATATTAAAAAAATTTAGCTCTTTCCATGAAATAAGTTGGATAAAATAGAAATAGAGAAATAGGAGCTAAAAAGGATATAATTACTAGAAACAACTGTAACATAAGTGGTTTGATGGAAAAATGAGCGGTTAGTTGCATGAGGAGTTACACAACCGTCGGTCAGAATTATAATCAACCAAAAAGATACATTCATATAGGAACAACTAAAACATGGGTGGTTTGATGGGAAAAAAAAAGGTGGGTAATCGCATGAGTAGTTATATAACCGTAGGTCAAAATTATAATCGATGATCAAAATCAAAACCAACACCTCCTAGCTAAGGTCTAATAATATATCTTATGGTCTAATAATAGAACTCTTAAAGCCGATCTCAGTTAATCAGACAAGCCTACATGATGATGATGTTGATGACATGTTCATAAAAGAAAGTATCTGAGGAGGAGGTGGTGAAAAAAGTTCACGGGTTAAATGCTGATCCAGATGTCCACGATTGTAGCTTTGCTTCTCATACTTTTAATTTAATCAACAGAAATGCATTGGTTTAAAAAGCAGCTATTTGCATATTATTACCTTGTTTACAATTTTTTGCCATAAAGTTTCTCATTGTTTTTATCTTTTCCACATTTCTGTGTGGAAATGAGCTATATTAATACACGATGGGTGAATAGTGATGTTTGGTAGGTACCAAAATAAAAAATGCACAGAAGAAGTTTGTGTTCTATTTGGGCCCAATTTCCACAGTGATTTTGTCACAATGGGCCCACCTGTTATATTATGATTGACATTCCTTTGTATTTTTTATTTTTTTTGGTAAATAAAACTTTGATTAAAAGAAAATGAATGGGAGGGTTAGAGTATTTATGGACTTTGTAAAATTGAAAAAGAACACAAAACACCCCTTATATGACCGTTTTGTGGCTGTTGGGGGTTAAAATGAAGATTTTTTTTTTAAATATTCATTTTTGGGTGGGCCAGGCGGGTTGTGCCTAGAGGGCCAGGCCTACCGTGCCTGGCGGGTCGATCCTGGCGGGCCTGGCGGCCCCAGATGGCCAGCCCTCGGCCATGTGGACCTGGGCCAACGGGCCCAGCCTCCTTGGCCCTGTTGACCGGGCCGGGCCGGTCCACGGACCGTTGACTGACGGGCGCCCATTTGACATCCCTAGTCTTGGGCTCCTTGCTCCCAATTCAACCGACCTAGTCGGACTCTATACAACTGCCCAAGTATTTAACAAGTCAAGTTTTTATCTCGCGTGCTCTACTTGAGGGCAGCATGTGTGAGAAATGCCCAGAGAGGGCCTAAGAAAGTTGGCCTAAAAGCCTTTTCATATTATTAATTTAGTGAACCCCGTGGGGCAGCCCAATTGGTCTAGGACCAACTGTTTGCTCCCTAATGTTGAGGGTTTGAAACTGCGCTACCCCATTAGGGCCACAGGGGATTTATCGGCTCCCCTTAGGCCCGTAGGAATTAGTCTAGTTCAAAGGGATGGGACACCCTCTGATATTAAAAAGACTAAAAAAAAAAAAGATATATATTGTTAATTTAGTGGACCATTTTTATAGTAGGACATTTATAAATTTTACAGATCTTCAGTTTATTGACTCTTTATGTTAAGAGTTGTACGTGTGGCATGTGCATTAGAGATGTAGATGGATTTAGTCTGTGCAAAACATAGTGCATCTGCTTTTATAGGATTGGATGATCCTATATGTTGGATCTGGATCTAGCATCAACTAAAAAGACAGTGGTCCATTTCAAGATCTAAGATGAGAACTGGAGCTGATGAGGTATATTTAGATCAATGGCTTCATATCAGATCAGTGAATTAAACTAGAGCTCTGAGAAAAATAGCATGATTAATCAAGCTTTCCGGGCTCTTAAAATAAAGAAACATTTATACACAATTGGAATTTGGATATGGATATAAAGCAAATCTAGAAATTGGTTTTATCCACACCTCTATTTTTTATGTTTAATCAATGACTTCAAACATTTAGATAATCATGTACCCAACCCTTCATGAATCTAATCTAGCTTTACAAGTGCAAATTGTGGGGGGCCAATATCTTGGACGGTGAGAACCAACAGCTTTGTCCATGAAGTGGGGATGCAACGGCAACTTCAGGGATGCCTTGGATTATTCTTCTATAATCTTAGCACCACAAATGAAGACAATATTTTAAAAGTATTATCACAAAAAACTGCAATATATACTGAAAACAAGTTTCTTGATAATATTTTTATATTTATAAATCATCACCAAAATGGAAATACCAGGACGGTACCACGGTAATACCCAGAATGTAAACCGAAAAAATGTCTAAAAAAATCTAAAATATAGTTTTTAACATTTTATATTAACTACGTACTTAATTATTATTTTTTAATTATTTAAAACTATCTAATTTTTGTGACATTTTCCTGATGATATAATTTCTCCTTTTATTTTCTTTTGCAGATTTTGAAGAATACCACTGCAGGTAGGAGAGAGAGTATAAGTGGTAATGAAGGGTCATTGTAAGAGAGAGAGAGAGAGAGAGAGAGAATGGTACTCACCAATCCTATGGTGCACATTGGTTCATATGAGTGGCTTTGATCAAAGGTAGGCCTCACATGGATCGAGTAGCATCAGCCATCAGAACCACCAGATGATCATGTAATGATGTTATGTTATCCATTCGCAAATAAGATCATTTTCAAGTTAAAAAATGATTAGCCTCTAAAATATACTAAAACTTAGATCTTGTTACCGCATTTATAGGTTTAGATGAGCAAGAAGTGGTTCTCATCATCGTGCAATGGCAATGTCGTTATTGTAAATAAAAAAAATAGGATTTTATGGAAAAAAAAAAAAAAAAACTGACATGGACACGAAAAAGGACCTCATAAGGTGTATTTGGCATTGTGTCATTTGGATGTTCCCATGCTCCCACGAGATGAAGCTACGAAAAACATATTTGGTTAGTGTAAATTATTGTTCCTAATTTTGGTCTCATGGAAAACAACTTTCTGACACAATTGGTTCCAACTTAGCTTTTATCTCTTACATTTTAAATAGGTCATTTAAAAAAGATTTTAAATCCTCTCACTTATCCTAATGATTGGCCTTATGGTAGGCACCATGATCACAATCTCAAAAAAGGTGGCCCCACTTTGTAATTCTTAAAGGTGGGTCACATGGTCAAAACCACAAAAGATGGACCCATATTATAATTTTATAATGGTGGGACCACATTAGAAGGCCTCATATTCTAATTTCTAAAGGTGGGTACCACTTGTAATTTCTAAATGTGGGTCATGTATTTACATCAATCAAAAGATTGCCCCACATTATAAATTCTATAAAGGTGGGCCCACATTGTAAATCCTACAAACGTGTCCCCATATTATCATTTCTAAAGGTGAGCACCACATTGTAATTTCTAAATGTGGATCATGTGTCCACAATCACAAAAAATGTGTCACCACTTAGTCATTCTTAAATGTGGGTCACATGATCATAATCACAAAAGGTGGACCCACATTGTAAATCTTATGAGTGTGGGCCCATATTCTAATTTCTAAAGGTGCGTACGATGTTATAATTTCTAAATGTGGGTCCCATATTTACATTCACAAAAAGGTTGCCCCACATTGTAAATCCTATGAATGTGTCCCCATATTCTCATTTCTAAAGGTGGGCACCACATTGTAATTTCTAAAGGTGGGTCATGTGTCCACAATCACAAAAAATGTGTCACCACTTTGTCATTCTTAAATGTGGGTCACATGATCATGATCACAAAAGGTGGACCCACATTGTAAATCTTAAGAATGTGAGCCCATATTATAATTTCTAAAGGTGCGTACGATGTTGTAATTTCTAAATGTAGGTCTCATATTTACATTTACAAAAAGGTGGCCCCACATTATGACTCCTACAAAGTGGGCCCATATCGTAAATCCTAAAAGTATGGGCTCTGTGTTCTAATTTTTAAAGGTGGTACCAAGTTATAATTTTACAGGTGGGTCCTGTTGACACCAAAAATGTCACTATGTCCCTTCAACACCAAATGCTATATGGAGCCACATCCTGCCATAAATAGGAAGGCGCCACTTCAAGCACCAGATCTTGTCAGAATCAAACAAAAACTGCAAGATCCTTCAAAGCAGTCAAAAGAAGGGTACACATGAAGTTTCGGGCCATTTCGACATCATTTGGCCCAACTTCACTCCTCCGACAGCCATGCAGGAGCTCCCGGCAGCGACAGTGCCGAAAACTTCAAAACTTCGATCAGAGCCTACGGATGGTCTCAAAATACCTCCAAAAGGCCCCCTGCCGAATTTCAAGTCAAACGGACAACGTTTGACCCTTCATCAACTCTCAGGAAGCAAAAACAGGCCTACCGGCGGCGGAGCATCCCGGAATCATGGCATCCAAATTGGAGCTAATGGATCATCTCAAAATGACTCCAATAGGTCCCCTGTCAAGTTTTAGGTCAAACGGACATCGTTTGGCCTAGTTTCAAAGCTCGGCATTTTCCTCGATGTGAAATCAAGGCGAGCGTTTGCGGGACCCCAAAAGGCTTCAAAACTCAAACCAAAGCCCATGGTTGGTCTTACTTACTATTGAGGAGGCTCCCTGTCAAATTTCAGGTCAATCGGACATCGGTTGACCACAAGTCAAAGCTCGGCATTTCTCTCATGGCGAAATTAAGGCAAGCACTTGCGGGACCCCGAACGGCTTCAAAACTCAAACCAAAGCCTATGGTTGGTCCTATCTACTGCTCAAGAAGCTCCACGTCGAATTTCAGGTCATTCCGACATCGTTTGGCCTAGTTTCAATGCTTGACAAAAAATCGGCAAAACCGCACAACAAAGTCTTCGGCTTTCCAGAAAAATAGGAAACTTTGTGCTTAGATTTGCGTGGCTTCTCGTCGGGTTTTCTTCAAGAGAATCAGGCCAATAAATGAGGGGAAATGTCAGCAAAAATACAGAAGAAAAAAGAATGAAAAAAGATCGAAAAACGGCGAAGAAACGGCGACCGGACGGCGACCAAAAAACGGGCCCAAGGCCCAGGGTCGCCGGGGCGACCATGGAAATTCCGGCGACCCAAAATTTCACCGGAAGACCCTTTTTCGGGTCCTTTTCGCGTTTCGAGTTGATTGGCCCCTGTGATTTTTCCAAAATCTGATTTTTCGTGCATGAAATCCGTCGATTTTCGTCAAACATCACGGATTCGCCGCCGAAGTCATTGGATGATCATTAGATGCCTCGAAATCGCCAACCGGCCGACAAAGAAAGCACACTTTCTGCCCGCCCGATCGTGAAATCGACAGGACAGATGCTGCTGGCACTTTGACATCAATCAATATCTGAAATTGCATCGCCATCCGACATCAAACAACATGTGGATCCACCAGCGATCATCGCAAGAAGAATTCCAAAAGACGCGGCACGGCCCGCGACTCTTCGAGCGACTTGGCGACCAATTAATGAGGTTAAATGACCCGTTTTATGACAAGTTAATGCGGTCATTAACTCATTATTTTGGACGGCCCAATCAAAAGCAAGCAAATGGGAGTTACAAGTCAGAGGATTTATGGCATTAAAGCCATGAAACTCCTCCCATGATGGGGATTAAAAGCGATTAAAGGCTCATTATTCTCCATCGGCCAATCAAATTCAAGGAAAAAGGAGTTACAAAACAAGTAATTTAAAAACTTGTAACTCCTCCCATTATGAGCATTAATACATTCAATGCTCATAAACCCTCCTAAATGGCTACCAAAGGCCTATAAATAGGAGGGTATTCCAAAGAAAAAAAAAGGTGCTATCCGGATCTAGCTCTCGCTCTCCCCCCGAAGAAGACAAAAAATCCAGAAGCCCTGCAACCCTGCTACAAAGACCACCAAAAGGTGATTGAAGCACCCTTGGGGGGGTCACCCCCCCAAGGACCTCCCTTCTTCTACCAACATGGCTAAAACGTGGCTTTTCAGCCCGTTTACTTAGCTTTTTATCGGATATAAGACCTTCTCTTGGTCTTTGTCCTTTAAAAATCTGAGGTTAAAAAGCCAAGCCAAGAATCCAAGCATCGTGTTCTCATCTGCATGGATGATGGAGGAGCCCATACATGACTCGCGACCGTCGATCTTAACGTGTCCCCACAATCGAATGAGAAGTCAGATTCCTTTTCTTGATTTCTATTGTACTTTATTTTTCTTTTAGAGACAAAAATCACAATTCTTGTCTTTCATAATGGATGAGACTTGTAAATCGCCTTTTACGGCAAAATCGCCTTTCACGGCAACAAATGAAATCGCCTCTCACGGCATTCAAAAAAACCCTTTGTCTCTTTTTTTAAAATATGTGTGCAATGGAAAACTAGAAAAAGTTTCATTTCCCCTTTCTACTTGCGAAGGTGGATCTTCGGATCACCATTCCTAAATTCCAAGTAGAAAAGTGAAATTGGCATACCCGTACAAAAAAAAGAAAGATGTTGAAACCCTTTACCTTTTTCTTCTCCTCCCCTCCGCCGCACCCCGAAAGACCCGGGGCGGAGGCAGCGGGAGAGAGGGAAGGAATCGGGTCCATCAGGTCCCATATGCGACAATAGTAGAGTGCTGCAAATAATAAAAGGCGGGTCCCATATTATAAATCCTATAATTCTCTTGCATCCGTTCTTTTAAGTAAAACTTTTATAATGTTACCAAACAAGTTCTGGACAACATATTCTCAATAGAATAATTTAATATAATGTTGCCAAACAAGATCTGGAGAGTATAATCTCGGCACAACCCAATCTCAGCACAACCTGATCTGAGTACAAAACTAGGAAAACTACGAGAACGATGCCAAACAGGCTCATAGTTTCTACAGTACAAAAAAGGCTCTCCCGCCAAACATACACCCCCGCTCCCCCTACCCTTTTAGACCGAGTGACGATATAGTCGCTCGTTTCAGTTGAGCAACGATATCATCATTCGTGTCTTTGTCTTCTTCTTTCTTCCATTTTTCTCTCCTCTTTCTCTATCTCCCTTACTTTACGTTCTTACAGCATCCATCTTCATCTTAACCTTGGATAGAACCCATCCAAACAAAATGGGCTAATATTGAAGACAAAGCTAAAAATCCACAAGCAAACCCAAAAAAAAAAAGATATCCCCTTTAATAGGAAATGATTGCTCACCCATCATGCTAACGATCAAAGAAAAATAAAAACTAAAAAAAGAACTACATGAAGGAATTTCTCTATGTTTGTGGAGCATCTTCTTTTTGTTACAGAATGAAAGATAATTTAACAGGATGAAGCATGAGATTTTTTTTAAAAGGGTGCCATTAGAACAAGATACAAGCGTGTGGGGCACTCTTCTTGAAGCGGAGAATGGAATGGGGGAGATGGAGAAAGAGGAGGGAGAAGAGAAAGAAGAAAACACGAGCAACAATGTCGTTGCTTAACTGAAACGAGAGACGATATCGTCTCTCAGTCTAAAAGGTAAAAATTGGTAGGAGGGCCTTTTTTGTACAGTAAAAGCTATGATGTTCTTTTTCGTGCACGGGCCATCTGAGGGGGGTTTTCCCATAAAATCCTAAAAAAAAAGGGAAAGAGAAAAAGTTCTTCAGGTGGGGCATAAAGTATAGAAAATGAAGACTTATGTAAGAAAAAATGACAAGAGCCCATGGCATAGTGAAAGGTGGTTGCATTTTTGTGAATCTTGAGAGGTTGTGGGGTTCAAGTCATGACCTTGGTAATAAAAATATGAGATATTGACTGTATGGCTGCTCTTAATTATATTTTACAATTGCCCCAAAATAGCTGAAAATCTCATAATTCATGTTGTTAGACCCTGACCCAAATTAACCCGATTAGTGTATACTTAGTGTGTATTTAGTCTTAAAAGAGTTTAGTGACCGTTGGGTTAGAATATAATTTGTGTTAGTTCTGGACATAGCTTTGAGAATTTTGAGAGCGTTCAGTGTCTGTCAGACATGCTCAGGGATGCCTTGAGCACACGTGCAAGCATGAGAGGATGATTATGGTTTCTGATTTAATTGTGATTTTGATTTCATTTGAATGATTTTATTATTCTCTATAACTTTCGATATCAGCCCATCTGTGTTTGAAGCCCAAAAACCCAAGTTTTGGCCTAAAATTGGTAAAATTGACTTTTCACATTCAAATCTGGACAGGAATTTCGAAATCCCAAAACCATGTCAAATTTATACTTATAAAAAACTAGATTTTTCGATGATCATTTTATCCTTCTTCGTCGATTTCATCCGGGGCCCGCAAGACAATGTTATAGTCAACGCAAGCTTTAGATCTGTTGGGCCCCACTTCTAGGTCACTTAAGTCTTCCTTCCTCCTGTCTTTCGTTCATTTCAGAATTCCTGCAACCTTTCTTTCAAGAGCCATAGCTGAGAGGAGAGTTTGGTTTTCTCCATTTCTCCACCTTGCATACACTAGCTAGAGGACTCCAAATGATAATCTAAGACCAACATCTTCTTCCTCTCCTTCCAAGCTTTCCATTTCAGTAATTTGCTTGGAGTTTCCAACTAGAAAACCCCTTTATCTCCTTCCTTGCTTCTTGTTTGGACACCTTTAGGTAAGAGCTTCATTCCTAGACTTTAATGGAGTTCTTTTAGCTCCTAAGGAACTTGCTTTTCTAGCATGCAACACCCATTACAAAATAGGTTCTTTGTTTTCAAATTTGTTGAGTTTTTGAATGGTTTTCATGAGGTTTTTGTACTGTTTTGGCTCAGCTCTTGAGTAGGATTGCTTGAGGAAGATTTGTGTAGCATTTAAGCTAAGACAAGTAACCAATCTAGAAATGTTGTTTGCATGTTGGATTTAGAATTTCATTCCTACCTTTAAAATGCATTATGGGTGTGTTTAAGTGACAATCTATGTCACTATTAGACTCTTCTTACTTTTTTTCATTTCTCTATTACATTAATGTTAATTACACTCCAATCTTGTGAAATTCTGTTTCGAATTTGAAACCTATGCTTTGTTTAGAATGTTGAAATTGGTTTTGATGAAGAATGGAAATTAAATGATTTAGATTGAGATGTGAATGGTTTGGAAGTGTTGGTTTGATCCTTTGGAGAGCATGGAGGCTCAGGGAATTGCAGGTTGTTCAGTTATGAGAAGATGGGAGAAAGCAATCAGAAAAATTTGAAGGAAGAAGTGCATTTCTGCACTCAGCGGACACAGGCAAAGACTTGTCCGCTTGAGCGACTACAGGGTCTGCTCGAGCGGCCAGGCCACTGTCTGGCGCAAGCATGGATGGCCTTCGCATATGCTTGATGGACTTCGTGTTTGAATTTCAATTCTGATACGATGAATATCATTGTGTATTTGTTTTGAATTTCAAGTATAAACTCGTTTGAAGATTTATTTCAAGAACCAAAAAGGGGATCACTTCTTAAGCTTATATGCATATAATTTATGCCTTTTGCTAGCAGTGTCTTGTCTCGTTTTGACAAGTGATTTTTCCCTTAATTTTGATCTGCTTGGAATGTGTTTCGTGTGTTTTGTGCATTTATGAATTCAAGTGAACACCACTAAGCTTGGACTGCCCCTTCAGTATGATCCACTGTCCGGGGGTCCTTAAACATGTGGACTATCTGTAGATTAGTCGTCTATTATATTACACATCGTGCATATTTCGGTTCCGTGGCCGGCCTCCCCGTCTACGTTGTGTGGTGTGGGAATCGTGTTTTTGCGTGTTGTGCTTGTCGTGTGTGTTTACTCTTATCGTCATGTATGATAGAGAAAGGATGGGCTCAATGTGGATTAACTATTCATGATATTATATGTATTCATGCTAGTTTTGTTTTGTATCTTCGAAATGTATCTCAATCATGTATTTGTTTTAAATTCAGTAAATTATTTTAGTTTGGTTTCTTCAACATCTATTGTTCCATGCTCATGCCTAAATTGATTACCTGCCAAACCGTCGTGTTTGATGCTTGTTATTTTGGTGCCAGGTGCAGGTGACGTTAACTTTGAGGAGGAGCGTCAGGAGGAAATAGTTGAGCCACCCCCAGCTCGAGAGTGGCAACTCGACAACGTCAACTAGACGTCGGGCGGGATCATAAGTTTCGTTTTATTTTGTCTAGGGTGTTCTTTTGAAATTTGGAGATGTATTGGCCTTTGTTGGCCTCTTATGGGCTGTAACAAAACTTAATTTACTTTTGGATTAACTTTGAAACTTGAACTATGTTGGGAATGTAATGTTACACTATTCATTCTGATATTATGTTTTGATGTTATTATTCATGCACTTGAAAATATTATTCATGCTTTGTTTTGATGTGATTTGCTACATGCTTCCGCAAATTTGATCGTGTGAGTTAGTCCCCCTGTCTCGGGATCCTTACTGCGAAAACCTGTTGGGAAATTCACTGTTGTAGGCTCGGGCCTCGGTCCGAAGTCGTGACACCTGCAGAGTTGTTCGTACAGGAAAGAATGTTCTAAAAGTCATGATTTTACCCTTAAATTTATGCGATATCCTAGGTAAGTAGGATATCGCACTGCGTGATATCGCATGGCTTTAGGATATCGCACAAATCTAGATTTTTCCCCCTTTCCTTTCTACCGAAGGGAGGAAAAGTATGCTTGTTGCTTCCCAATAAACAAAAGAAAAATAAATGCAGTAAAATGTCTTTCACTATTGTGTGCAATATTCTATGGCGGTAGGATATCGCAAATTGATACAGACCCTAGGGTTAGGGCTTGTGGGAAGCGCCGAAGCACATATCCGAAGACACAATAAGAAGTCTCCGTAGGGACGATAACGAGGGCGCACCTCAATGGGAAAATCCAATTCAATTAATCAACTCCGGAATTCATCTTCTACAATGCCTTATAAATAGTTAAACATAACTTAGGGCCTAAGAAACATAATCCTAATGGATAAGAGTTTTGGGACCCAGCAACATGGATTGGATGCTATGGATGAGCTATGGATAAGCCTAATCTGCCTTAGCCTAGTATAAATTCACCAAGGCATACATCAATCCCATCAATACAAACTAGCACTAGTAGGACAAGCAAGAAGTGTAAGTCCAAGACGAGCGATGAAGTGAAAGAAACATTGGATAATCTTGCAAATGTTGTTTATGCTCTTGCAGAGCAAATGAATCCGCATGATAACATAATTCCAAAGATTACAATAGTTGTTACTTCACTTGCAACTATACCACGACTTCTAAAAATGCAATAATTAATTTCCTTGTTCGTAATCACATAAGTGCAGTGACATCATGAGTTTGGATGATTAAACAAAGTTGAAATGGTTGGAGATGAATTTTAATTCAAGTTCATCTAGCTGACACCCATGAATTTCATTTAGAACTCTTTCTTCTCCATTTTGATGAAAATGAATAGTAGTAGCTCTTGATATAGATGAACATATTACTAGTTATTTTATTATGATGCCTGGATGTAGGGAAACTTTTTTACTTTTGGATAATTGTAATTACCACATTATTTTGTGTGGATGGACATGAACAACTTTGGTATCTATGGATGATTGTATTTAATTTATATTATGTTTGGCAGGTTTGAGGTGGTTGTATATGTACATTGGTGTATGAAGAGAGATGGAGGAAAATTGTAATAAAGTTTCTTTTATTTGTTTGGAAATGTATGAATATGAAATGAGTTTCCATTTTCTAGGAACATGATGAGAAATAGGTTGGACTTGAATGTATAACCCATTCACCATTTTCAGTTGTTTGGTTGCTAAATATCATACACTGGATTCAATGTTTGATTACTGGCATTCCAAATAAGAGACCCACTCTTTAAATTATGACATGTGATTAGTTTTCGCATGGATTATGTTTCTTTTCTTATTCAGTTGTGAAAGCGGGCCCCACTATTAAGTCCTATATTTTATCATTAATAGGATCTATACATGCATTGAGTTGTATAAATACATTGGTGACCACTTTAAACTTAAATTGGTATATAAACAGTGCATACAAGAGTAGAATTCTAGTTAGAAATCCTTGTAGTAATGAAACAAGGATTCAAGAAATCTAGGGATTTAGAAATTCTTAGGCAAGAATTCAGGTATAAAAGAAATAAGGAATTCAAAAATAACAAAATTCAGTAGCATTTTTTTAATTCCAACTTTTGAAAATCCCAACTAGCCACCAGACATGAATTCTAGGAATTCTAGTAAAGAAATGGGCCCCTAGCATTCTTTCATTTGCGGGTTGCTTGGAGCTGATCAAATCCACTCTAACTGCTTTACATATTTATTAGGCTTCCACATATCTTATTCCTCAATCCGTTCTTAATGTCATTGATCGTTTGATGCGTGACTTTTTTTGGAAAAAATGAAATGGAAAATACTTGCTTCATATTGCGTGGAGTGCTTTATGCAAGCATATTGATCATGGTGGATTGGACATCCGATCAGTGGTTGCCTTCAATCAAGACGCTGTTATTAAGCAAGTGTGGAAAGTTGCTATGAATTATTCTTCCCGTTGGAATATGTGGGTTTATACAAAATACATCAAATATAAGTCATTTTGGGATATTAAAATCCCTAAAACAGCTTCATGGGGATGGCGTTCTATTTTGTCATTGCGGAGTCGGGCTCTCCTGTTTATTCGTGATTTGATAAGAAATGATGCTTTGACTTACTTTATGGACTGACCCATGGTTGGAAAATTGGCGATTAATAGATCAGTATGGCCTCCAGCCGAGTCTTGGGTTTGGTATTAATGTCCCTGTGAGTAATTATATTCATGATAGTACTTGACATTTTTACCTAGAAGAAGGGTTGATCTATATAAAATTTGGGAGCGTGTTACTCCTAAAATTTATCCAGCTACTGGTTATTCTGATGATATCATTTCCACCTTAAAGGAGAGCATGACATTTTCTTTAAAGTCAACCTATAACATGCTTTTAAATCATATTGGTAATGCAGTCTCTTTGGCTGCTCTAATTTGGCTTAAAAGTTATATTAAAAAACACTCATTTGCTCCTAGATGGTGATGACCGACTGACAAAAGACAAAAGATTTTCTCATTAAGAAGAATGTTCAATGCAACTCTTCCCGTGCTTTGTGTATGGCAAACTGAGAATCTAGTGAGCATATCTTTCTTCATTAACCTTTCACTACTATTATTTAATGATTTATGCTTTGTTTGGTTAATCTTCAGCCCAATGCTTGTGCTTCTCCTATTGAGGTGGTAGAATATATTTCTTCTTAGGGTGAATCCAAATGATAAAACTCGGATTACCTTGAGAAAACTAATATTCCCAGCTATTGCTTGGAAGGTGTGGCGAAAGAGAACTTCGCGCATATTTTGTGGAAAGAACATGGAATGGAGATATGTGGCATTTCGTGTTCAAAATCATATTCGAAGTTGGGTTTTATTCTTAGGGCTTAATCTTCCAGACCATATTTCTTGTCATTGGGACCATCCCTCTAGCCAAATCCAGCATCTAACTATTGTATATAGGCCTTGACCTTTAATGTGGAGGATTACTATTGCTCGTTTAACTTCAATGTTTATGTGCATTTTATGGTCTGATATGGGGTACCTTATAGTGCTCTCTCTCTTGTTTCAAATGATCATCTTACTCAAGATGTGCAAGTAGTATTGGAATTAGCTCCATATTTGAATCAACTATGTTATGAATTGGAGGATGATTTACTGAAGGTTATGACGTCTCCTTTACAATCCACTTGGCTCTCTAGATTTCTTATGCGCAAAGTATATGATGTTTTTCATGCACGCCATCTAGCTCAAGTCCTTCAAATATCAAAGCCATCTTGGCGGCTTCTTCGAACAATAATGAAAAGGCGTCCAACGCCTAAGAATTTTTCTGATTTGGAACTTCATCAATTACTTAATCTTTAGTTTGCTTGTGCCCAGGCTGTAGGCTTTACAAGTTGATGCTTAACTCATCTTTGAGCATTTTTCCTCTTTTCTTTATGCTTTTTTTGAGGATTAAGTATGTACTATTTTTGCTTGTACCCACTTTTGAATAGAATACAACTTACTATTAAAAAAAAAAAATTGGTTTGGAAAGAGGCATGATTTAACCAAATGTGCTATGTTTTGGCCTGTTGCAAAGATTTTTTTTTCTAACGCTCTGTTTTGGCCCGTTGCAGAGATCATGTAAAGTAAGCCTATTTTAGTTGTCTCTTAAAATGAATGTAGATGGATTACTTTATTTTGAGAATGATATTTACATTGGACTCTATTTGGAATCAATTGAAATCCTATAAATTGTTTTAGGAAAGTTTGAAGAGACCTTTTATTTTAGGAAATTAGGAATCCTAGATTGTAGAAAATCTTAGGGAATTAAGAATCATGGGCGAATGGGGGATGGGTTTTAGCAGGCGGTAGATGTTAGGGATTTTGTATATTGCAAACTTGATGGATGTACTATCACTTTCACTTTCATTTGATCATACACTCATGCATTGAATTTAAAACCTCGAAATCTGAAAATTAGTCATGCATATTCATTTGATTTTCACATACATTACTCTGCATGTTTTTTTTATTTTTTTATCTTGGATGTACTTTCGAAGACTAGTTTGGTCCTAATTTGCCCATGTGCTTTTGAGTAAAATCTAGTTAGGCAAATTAGGATCATGATTTGTTTACAAATCTTAGATTTTTAGAATCATGAGCCCTGGCATGGACTTACTTGGCCTTGAGTTCCCAAATGGAAAAGTCAGACTTTTCCAATATGGGAGGGAACCTTTGCCATGCTAGTGTACCCAGTTGACCGGGTCTCTAAGGATGTCAGACCGGATAAATTAGCCGTTGGAATATGACCATTGGATCTGGTCGATCCGAAGTTCATGATGTCGACTGGGTAAACTAGCCGTTAGGAGTTTTTTGTTATTTACTCCAACTCATTCCACATAATCTGAAGGACTTTTGGCTAAACCTTTGGAACTGTTTTCAAGTCTAACGAAGGGGAATGAGCTGAGAATGCTAGATGAGCAATGGAAAACGAAAAAGTTTGAATCAAATAGGTATATCCTTCCAAGATAAGCTTTGGTTTTCATGATTTTGAAATCCTTACTTGTTCAAATCTTTGAAATTTCATTTTAGCATGATTTCTAGTATTGACTGAGTTGTTTTGTAAATATTGATCATATAGGTAGATTACTTTATTTTTGCAAACATCTAAGTCACAAATCACGTATTTCTTTGATTTTGAAATTTCATGCAACTTGTGTATTTTGATTGGTATATCATTTCAAGTTGTTCATCATAATTCACATGTGATTAGATCATTACTTCAATCTTAAAATTTCCGTGCTTAAACTTTTAAATGCATCAAGTATTCATTTAAGAGCATTACTTTTAAAATTAATTGAAGTAAACACTCATACATATTGAGGACTTACCTTAGCTACTTGTGAGTGTATGATTGGGTTTTAATTTAACTTTCACATCAGCATATGTTAGAGGCAATATAATGAGCTAAAACTTGTATCTCCTTGAGTGTACTCTAAATATAACTGAGAGATCAAATCGTTAGAATTGTTTAGGTTGTTGTTGAAGCTTGAAAAACATCATTGTAAGGATTATTGCTAAGCCTAGAAAAGTATCGTTGTAAAAAAGTTGTTATTGAGCCTTGAAAAACAACAATGTAAAAGGTTATTGCTGAGCCTAATTGAAAAGCATAGAATTGAGTTAGCAGAATGCCGGTGGGGTGTAGAACATAACCCTGGAGTGTGTAGGCATTTGGGCCGAACCACTATACATGGTTGTGTTGTGGTGATTCTTGTGGTGATTGTTCTTCTTATTTGCTTCCGCATAGTTATTTTGTTCATCACAAGTGCCATTTTATTTAAATAAATTAAAAACTGGATTATTTAGCGCTATTTGTGTATCACACCCGATTCACCCCCCTAGGGTTCGGATCCTAGACTTTCAATAGATGATAAGTGGAGGGTGGCATGAAATACTTTGGGAGCTCTCGATTTCAAATCCGAGAGTTCCCTGTTATATAATAATAATAATAATAGACCATCAAGCCCAAGGTTGGAAAGCTCGTGACTCGGACTCAACTCGTCCAGTGCAAAAAAATTTGACCTGGATAGAGTCAACACGGAGACTCTGGAGAGTCATGTTTTTTTAAAATATTTTTATAAATATTTAAAAATAAATCCATTATTTAAAAAATATAAAAATATATTTATTTACATTCATTCATGCTAACCAATTCAAACTAATAAATTTATATATGAAAGAAAAGCATAATAATAAAGAAAATAAACGAAAAGACAAAGCATATTAAATAATTTGTTAGTCCAAAAATTGAATGTAAAAGATTAAATATAAGTTTCAAATTACATTTCAGTTGTCATTTTGAAATTATTGACTCCAATCCTCATGCATAATTATCTATAAATAAATTTTGACCGTTTAAAGTTAGAACTACCTATTAAATAGTTAGGAATGAAAACAACTTATTAAAATGAAATGACTCGGCTGAATATCCCTTATTTTGACTCGGTCATTCGCCAAAATGAGATGACTCGGGAAAGTCAAGAGTCAACTTGGAGAATTTCCCAATCATGATCAAGCATAACTCGACTCTACTTGTATATAATCTAACACCAAGCAAATTAGATGCCGATGAAGCGAATATGGAATATCATACTCAAACGAGGCATGGCAATGAAAATGTTTGGACATGGATGGAGGGAATATCGGGATGATAAAATGATCCTAGTTGTTTCTTTTGAGTCCTCAAAATTCAATAGCCATACACCACGTAATTTTTTTCATATAAAGTCCAAAGCTGAAATTATAGCATATCAGTACCAATACCAATTCAATGAAAAAAATAGAACATCAACATATTGGAGTAATTAAAGGCTTTTTTTTTTTTTTTTTGGCTATCGGAGGGTTCCTAACCCTTTGGTATGGACTTATCCCTTTGGGTCCAGAGGGAAGCCGGGTAAACACCCCTTTGGCCCCAAGGTGGTAGCACTAGTGGACTTAGCTTTCGATTACTGAAGAAGGGGAAACCGAGGGTCGATACCAAGACCTTGGCTCCGAAAGAGGAAAGAAGTGTGGTCTTGACCACTCGACCAACCCCTTGAGGTTAAATAATTAAAGACCGTAAGAGAAGCAACATGGTTCGGTCTAAACAACATATATAAAAACGAGCATGGTTCTTCTGCTGCCCTGGACCTGACCTGTTTACAACCCAAGGTCAAGACCCGAACCGCTCCCAAACGGGTTACACATAATTTTCAGTTTTGAATAAAAACCAACCCTGTCAAGTGTCGAGAGTTGAGGGCCTTTTTTTAGTATTTCTTTCTAGGCTTTTGGAACCTTTGTTTTGGGTTTCGGTCTAAACAACATATATAAAAGCGAGCATGGTTCTTCTGCTGCCCTGGACCTGACCCGTTTACCGCTCCCAAACGGGTTACACATAATTTTCAGTTTTAAATAAAAACCAACCCCGTCAAGTGTCGAGAGTTGAGGGCCTTTTTTTTGTATTTCTTTCTAGGGTTTTGGAACCGGTGTTTTGGGTTTCTCCCCAATCCTCGTCGAATCGAATCGAACCGAAGAAATCGTGATGAATCCTCTGACGCTGGTGAAGCGTATACAGAAGATCAATTCCACAGAAGCATCGCTAGGGGTATCCGAAGAAGCTTCTTGGCACTCCAAGTACAAGGAATCTGCTTACGTTTTCGTTGGCGGCATTCCTTTCGATCTCACCGAAGGCGATCTCCTTGCTGTTTTTTCCCAGTAAGATTAAGATATTCCATTCCATTTAATAGCTATGAAATGTTAAACTACTGTTACTTCTTTCATTTTTTGGTTTTTTTGATTCTTTGATTGATTAAGTTAGGTATTGGGAGATTGTTGATGTCCATCTTGTTGAAATAATAATAATTTTTTTCATTGACTGATTGAAACAGGTATGGGGAGGTTGTGGATGTTAATCTTGTTCGAGACAAGGGCACTGGAAAGTCGAAAGGCTTCGCCTTTCTTGCTTATGAGGATCAGAGGAGTACGATTCTCGCTGTAGGTTTGTCCTCTTCTGTGATTTGATTTTTGATTTCTAAGGGTTTTTTTTTTTTTTTTTTTACTTTTCGTCTTGCTATCATTCCAAGCCCCTCTTCCGATCATTGTAACAATGGCGTAGTGTTGGCAAAATTTCTCCTGATTTAATTAGGAATGTTGATTTCCCAATACTATTATGGCATACTAAAATTTATTGGCGAAATTTAAAATGGCATGTGCAAAGTGTTATGTAACTTATGTTGTTGGTCGAAAGTGGTAGAAAACAGTGAGATTTTGTAGATATCAGTTTTTAACTTTAGTTTATGTCTATGTTTATTTTATTATTAAAATTTTGATTTATTTTTTGTGATCTTTTTCCCAATAATATCCTGAGAATAACCCAGATTTATACACGGCATTTTCTTGAGATGATAATTCCCTGAGAAAGATATTTGTGGTTCTGCTTTTAATCATTGTCCATGGGTTGCCACATGTATGTATCACACATCCAAGCTGCGCATTAGATGAGTGCCATTGTGTGGATTACCTACCTTGGGAAGCAGAAGTATATCTTTTGATGCTCTCTCTATGCGTGAAATTGATGGAATTTGGAAGAAGGAGGTTGTTGTTGGATTGGTACATTTTGGTTTGCTCTCAGCTATTAGGCTAATTGAGTGCAGGATATAGAAGAGATAAATGTGCGGTTGAATCCCAAAGTTCTTGTTTCGTATAGTGCAAGAGCTACCATTACAAGGAATGATTGATTGGCAATTTACTAATTGATTGTAGGCATCGCATTGTTCGAATGAGAAAGCACATCTCTGGGAACCAGAATCATCAGGAGGCAATGACATAGGGCATGTTTGGAGGCTTTGAAAATGCTATAAGAGATAGGGTATTGAAAATGCTATAAACAATATAGGGTTTTTCACCAGTGAATTAGGTTTTGTCCGTGTATATTTTGCCTATACTGGAGGAATGTGGGCAATTCTTTGAGGGGTTTTCTCCTCAAGTTGATCAGATGCTATTTACCTGAAAAGCTTAGTAAGACTACACTCTGCACTGAAATCCCATAAAATTCCTTTGAAAATTTTATCAACAGCAACTTGCCTCTTTATTTTAGTAATCAACAAATCAACTATACAACACGAGATTCAGAAATAGCCTACTATTTTATTTCAAGCAAATAGACCTTACCACTGTAATTAACATCAGTTGCCAAAGAAATTTCCCCTTGTCAAATGATGGCCAAAATGCACTACTCAAAAAACTCATTTAACTGTCTTCATAAAACCCATTATCTCAAATGGAATGATAAGAATGTTCCACTGATGTGGTCTTGTGTGGGCCATGCATGTTCAACTATATGTTCTGGGGCCATGTGATAGTAATTGTAAGGACCCAAACCTAGAAATCCCAAATTTTAATTTTTGTGCTAGGGTTTCTTTAAATTTTGGTCCTACCAAGTTTGAGGACCATCCAGGTGCTCTTGCAAAAGTCTGCCAAATTTCGACATTGAGGGAGTAATATCCGTTTGGATGTCCAGATATTTAAGCCTACCATTCTCATGTACGCCATTGGTTTAGCTCGCTTGTAGAAGGAGAATGTAGCTGCTTGTTGCCACCTTGCTTGTATAGACATTCCGTGGCAGGCTTCAATGATAGCCAATAAGGAAGCTGAGTCTAAGGCCCCTTTACAGCCCATCAAGCATTGCACACCTATTGAAGCTAAAGAAAGGCGCGACCATGGTCTTTGTTGTAATTGCGATGAAAAATATGACCCAGGCCGCAAATCACAAATGCAATGCACAGAGGCTATTCTTCATAGACGGGCCATTGCCAAAAGAAGTTTAACATGAAGAGAAGTCTGCTAAGCTAATAAGTGGTGAGTAAATGAACTCACTTGAGATTTCCTTGTCGGCCACTGTTGGCACACACTTCGCAAACTTCACAAGTTCGAGTACATATCCACTGAAAGCCTTCCACCATACTCGTTGATTTAGGCTGTACCCACAACTTTGTGGATCCTACCACAATCAAAAGAGTGGGTGTTAAGCCAGTTGGAGAGGAACAATTTGAAATGGTCGCTAATGGTGACTGATTGGTTAGTGAGTGTCGGTGCCCAAGTCTATCCATGTGTATTCAGGATCTCACTATTATCACTGATTTCTACATCCTACCATTAAATGGATGTGATGTTGTTTTAGGGGCTCGTCGGTTGCAGATTCTCGGGCCTAGCAATTTATTGTCAAAGGAAAGCAATATGTGCTTGAAGGAATGACCAACACATCCCTGTAGTTGTGATGCAACGTAGACCTCATGGCCACATGTATAGGGCCCACATAGATTTAGGATTTATTTTTATGTCAAGTGTTTCTTTAAATATTGTTATTAGGATTAGATTTCCTATATTATTTAGTTTCCTAGTTTTATTAGGTTTCTTAAGGCGTAAGTTTACTTTTACTATTTATATGGCATTGTAGAGAATTATTTTAGAGAGTTGTTGATTAATGAAATTGGGTTTTCCCATAGAGGTGCGTCCTCGTTTATTATCTCTGCGGAGATTTATTGTGTCTTCGGACACGTGCTTCGGCACCCATTGTGCTTTTAGCATTTCCACCGCAAGCCTTAACCCTAGGGCCTGCATCAATTGGTATCAGAGCCGAACGAACTCGATCGTTGGCGTGTTACCCTATTCCTGTTCGTCCATCCGTTCGTCAGCCTCGCCCATCCCCAGCCCCATCCTGCCTACGTCCATCTCCCTGCCAAATCCAAATCCTTTCATCTAGAAGCCCTCCATCTTTCGTCAATCCATCTAGAAGCCCTCCATCTTTCGTCAATCAAAATCCTCATCGTTTGCCCTCATCGAACGTCCAATACCATCCCAATATCGTCATTCGATCACCCGTCTTTCCCCTCGTTCCTGTCGCACAGAGTCTTCCGCTTCCAATCTGCCATCTCAAATCATCCAGAATCCCCAAACTCCCACGATACCCCATCCCTATCCTTGCCGAGGTCATCGGCTACACCCAAACCCTCTGCCATCAACCCAGCCCCAATAATCTCCCATCCCACACCCTGCGAAAAAAAAAAAAAAAAAAAAAAGCAGAACAGGAAATAACGTACCGTTCACCCAGGCCTTCATCGTCGCTGCTCCATCGGCAGCACCATCGTCGAGCTCCCACTGCAGTCGTCCTCCAGCAGCGGTTCCCACGACCTCTCGTCGGCGTACACCCTCTCCCAGCGGCGAGATCAACCTTCCCGCTGCAGTTGTCTCTCCACTTCCACTCGCAACGTCTTCGTCGTCGTTGTTGTGAGCTCCGACCACCATCGTCGACGTTGCCAGCGCCAATCGCCAGTGCTGCTCATCTTCTCCTTTTGTTTCGTGGAAGCAACAACAGGGAAGGGCTTCAGCCTTTTTTCCTGTTCCTTCTTTCGATTGACACAAAGGCTTAGAGCGCCACACGTGCCAATCATTGGGCCTAATTTGCACTTGGGCCACGTCCATACCAGGCCTAGTTCAAGTTGTTGTTTTTTTTTTTCCTAATCCTGACCCATTCACACAAGAAGCCACTATTATCTGTAGATTTCAGCCCACGATAATTTTTACCAATTAAATCAGCAGAGAATTAACGTCCTACGTTTGATCGAGATCAACGGTCGGATCTTCTTTTCGCAATACCAAACTCATCCATCATCAGATTTTCGCTCCGTTTTCACCAGCGTGATCGGGAAGAGCAGATCTACACATCTGGTCAGTTTGATTTTAATTTTTAGATCATTAACATTTTCAGTCTTTGCATCAAGTTCATATGGAATTGTCAGACAAGAGGACATTGCAACTTTTTGAAATCAATAGAAGGCTTACAGAAACCAACAACGAGCTTAAAGAAATCAACAACAGGGTTACAAGGATGACATATGCACTTAAACATGGGAAAAGATATTATCCAAATAAAGATTGCTTTGAGCAGTATATTACTTTGACACAAGGAAAATTGTCTGTCGAGGAATATGCTTATGAATTTGAAAGGCTACATTATTTATGAATTAGATTTCAATCACTTTCTCAAAGGTTTGAGACCAAGTATATTGAAGAATGTGGTGAAGGAATGTAGCGATATGCATTTTGGGAAGCAATTCGTGTGCAGCGGATGCTTAAAAGGTCTCATCTAGTGGATGTTACTCCTCAAGCGAATATGCTGACCGATCCGCCAGAGTTGGACAAAGAAGATTCCATATCTACAGTTGGCCTTGAAATTTCTCCTATGAGTACTAATAATTCTGAAGTGCAAATACCAAGTGATGAAGCAAAAGTTATTGCTATTCCCCACATTAATTCTCCCATTGATTTTGTCTTTCGGGATCAACTATGCAAACTGAGAGATGACCAGCGGATAGTCAGTGATTCTGATTTGATGGTGCATGTTCTACAAGTAAGGCACATCAACACATATTTCAGCCATCAAAAGCAATTATGCATGAAGCTGTGCCAAGAAGTTATAGACCGACCGCCAAATCGGAAGTTCGTCAGATTGATCTTTGATCCAGGTGGCCATTTTCCGAACTCGAGGTCGAGTTCTTTTTCAAGTGGGGGAAAATGATGCAACGTAGACCTCATGGCCACATGTATAGGGCCCACATAGATTTAGGATTTATTTTTATGTCAAGTGTTTCTTTAAATATTGTTATTAGGATTATTAGGATTAGATTTCCTATATTATTTAGTTTCCTAGTTTTATTAGGTTTCTTAAGGCTTAAGTTTACTTTTACTATTTATATGGCATTGTAGAGAATTATTTTAGAGAGTTGTTGATTAATGAAATTGAATTTTCCCATAGAGGTGCGTCCTCGTTTATTATCTCTATGGAGATTTATTGTGTCTTCGGACACGTGCTTCAGCACCCATTGTGCTTTTATCACTTCCACCGCAAGCCCTAACCCTAGGGCCTGCATCAAGTTGATGGTTGGACCAGATTTTGGGAAGAATATGTGCAAGGTCAATAAATGCATGTCATTACAATTATGTAATTTGGTGGCTCCATCGATGATAAGTCCCGGCCTAGAGAGTTATTTCTTCTTCATAAGGAATTCCAAGATGTTCATGAAGAATGAAATGGACTACTAACACCAAGGGCACAGGATGACTGAATTCCTCTCTTTCCCGGCAGCCGACCCATCAACGTTCGTTATTATTGCTGTCCTCATTATCAGACATGAAATTAACAAGATAGTAAGAGATGTGCTCGCAATTGGAATTATCAGGCCCGGTGTGAGCACCTACTCTTCTTAGTGTTTTGCTTGTGAGAAAGGCAGATGGGGGCTGGCAGTTTTGTGTGGCCTGCATGCACTTAATAACGAGACCATCAAAGATAAGTTCCCCATACCTGTAATTGATGAAATATTGGACGTGTTCCTTGGAGCTTGTTTTTATTCCAAGTTAGATTTATGATTTGGCTATCATCATGAGCTGTGTGCATGAAGAAGATATACCAAAAACAACTTTTAGAATGCTTTAGGGGCGTTACAATTTTTTGGTGATGCCATTTTGGCTCACGAATGCGCCTTTAACTCTCCAAAGCTTGATGAATGAAATTCTCTGACCATATTTGTGAAAATTTGTATTTGTTATTTTTAATGCTATTTTGGTTTACAAAAATCTTGGAAAGATCACTTGGAGCATCTCAAGATTACTTTAATACCATCACGGTGAAGATCTACACCTCCGACGGTGAGTTCAACGCTTTAGACTCAAGCCCTAAGGCCAATTTGATGATAACACCCAAAGAAGGACTCACGAGAACGCTTCTGAAATTTTATTATCAATATAGCATGCCTTACAATCAAACATCCCTCTCTATTTATAATAGAGAAATGGTCTAATAAGGAAAATACAATTATTCAGCGATTGCAAAATTCACTCCCTAAAATCTCTAATTAAATCAAATAACAAAAATCTCTCTTATAAAATCAAATCACTTAAATAACTAAACTATTTAAGGAAAGCAAATCAATGGAAGCTTCCTTGGTGGGGCTCATTAGTGGGCCCTCTTCTTCTTGGACCGCACTGCATCAACCACCCTAAGAGCTCACAAGCTCTATGCTAGGCTTTGTAAGTGCAGGTCTTGGCAGCAAGAGGTTATTATCTTGGGCATGTCATATCCACCAAGGGAGTCGCAGTGGTCCTGAAATCATGAATTTAAACAATCAGTACCACATCTCTTGACCAAAAACTTAACCTACAAGCTAGATTGCGAACACTGTACCAAATGGCAAGAGGCAAAAATCATCCCCAATGGCGAGAATGGATTTTCATTGCCATCATGCTCTGTATTCTGAAAGTAAAAACTCCCAATTATTGTAAAAAGGATTATAGTTTTGAATGAGTAGCCACCTCTAAAGCCCCTTGCTTGACTCACTTGAATGCCTATAAACACACTTTTTAGGGATTCAAACTTACACACTCTACTCACATGCCCATGCCCCTAATGAGCTGAGTTATAGTCGAGGGACGCAAGCCATAAATACTTTGCAAGCATTGCCTTATTATCATTTTTAAGCAATGAATACCTATCCTGCCTTCTTTAACAAGGCTGGACGCCAGATCCCAACTTTCCAAATGATAATTCCTTTTCTTCGGCATAATACTAAAGAAAAATCATTCTGGATCTTCTCATACAACAATGTTATGAGTATTAAAAAATAATATGGATGGTAGTCGTAGCAGCCTATAAAAGTGTTATTTGACTTTCCAAAGATAAATTTCCTCTCTTCCAAGTAGACAGTTTCTTCAGATGATAGTAACTTCAATATGTTCCCATCTAGGGATTCAACTAATGTTGAGTATTAGCCAGCCCAATCCTTGCCCATGTTGCATTTAGGCAAACCTAAGAACTTGATCTGAATAAAACTTGAACATACTTGACCCAAATCATAATTCCCGAGCTGAGCGTAATTTGGGTTAAGGCAGGTGATGCAGCAGCAATTCTACGTTATTGCAACTAGAGGCGTGGTCCACATGTGGGACCAGTACCATTTTGATTTATCAATTGTTATTAATTTCTAATTTTTATTTAAGAAGTTGTGTTTAGGAATAGTTTCTAATTTTGGTAGGATTATTATTTGGTTTCCTAGTTTGATTAGGATTGATTTCTTAGGGCTTAAGTTTCTTTTATTATAAATAAAGCACTGTAGAGATCAATGATCTTAGAGATTTGAGTTAATAAAATTTTCCTGTGTGCATTTTTAGTTGGAGAGCCGTTTTCTTCACGTGGTTGTTCCTGTGGGAACCTAATTGTGCCCTGGCACTTGCATCCTAACCCTAGGATTGTATCAATTGGTATCAAAGCCGAACGATCTCCAGTCGTCGACGTGTTACCCCTATCCCATCCCTACCTTCGTCCATTGTCCACCATCTCCAACCCAGACTCCGATTGCATCCATCCAGAGACACCCTCCCAACTCTTGACACCCACACCGAAACCCCTTGCAACAAACCCCCAACCCCTTGCACTTTCCCGCAGAAACCAGCGAACCCATTCCTCCCATCACCGTCTCTGCACCATCATCGAACCCATTCTTCCATCAGACCCATTCGTCCTTTCTGTGTCTTGACACCCTTCCTTGCCACCATCCTCAATCCAGTTGTCCTCATCCCACGACACCCATCCCCAGCCCTGCCAAGATCATCAGCCACACCCTAACCCTCCAAATCGTCTTCCCCATTCCACCAAACCCAAACCCTACTTGATTCGCCCCCTCACCAATCCCTCCATCCACACCCCAACCAGAGAAAAAAAAAAAAAAAAAAAAAAAAGAGCAGCAGAGAAGACGAAGAAGCAGAATAGATTAGGGAGGAATTGCATACCTGGCACCGTCGTCGTCGCTGCTCCACTCCACCGCCAGCCATCCATCGCACTAGCAGGCAAGCACCAGAGGCGAACGACGCGCACCACCAGCCAGCTTCAGAGGTGATCGCCCGCCCCACCCTTCGTTTCATCTTCGTGTAGTTGAGGACGAACGAGTAAGAGAAGCAGAACAAAGAAGATGAAAGTACCGTGCACCGGTCGATCGCGCGACGCCAGCATTGCCGTCGCTAGGCTCCAGCAGCGCCATCGCCAAGCTCCTTCATCGTTGCTTCCTTCCACTTCGTTGAAGGGGTTTTGAAAACCCTTCTTCTTTACTTCTGTAATGGGACGAAGACCAAGGCAAGGCAAGTGTGCTCCACACGTGTGCTGCCTTATTATTTAGTTTGGGCCTGATTTTCATATTCGGGCCAGGTCTGCTCTTTAAGCCCATCCAGCTGTCAATCTGAAGACGACCTTAGTGTTGCCATCAACAACATTACCCATCACAGTTGAAGATCCACACCAGCACTACTTCTAATATCTGCAGAGAATTCAAGGCCCAGGGTTGACAAAGATCAACGGTCAGATCTTCTTTTTGCGATGCCAGACTCATCCACCGTCAGATTTTCGATCCGTTTTCATCATCGTGATCGTGGTGAGTAGATCTACACATTAGGTCAGTCGCAAATTTTAAATTTCCATTCAATGCCTCCTAAGAAGCAGGTAGAAGTGGAATCTTCCTCTCATAATGATGAAGATTTGAGAGGAACTGTTGCGGAATTATCGGTAAATGTTAATTAACTATCCGCAATGATGGTTCAAATGCAAGACACTCTTGCGAGGATTGAAACCCGATTAACTACTTTAGAAACTAATCAGCGTGAGGATGATCATCGAAATAATGGAGGACATAATCGGAATCAACGAGACCCACACGTGGTAAATGTTGATCGCGATTTGGGTATAAAACTTGTGATTCCTGAATATGATGGGAAGTTGAAACCAGATGAGTTCTTAGATTGGTTAGTGTGTGTTGAAAATATTTTTGCACATAAACCAATGATAGATGGTCATAAAATTACACTTGTGGCAACTCGATTTCGCAATTATGCTGCAATATGGTGGGCTGAGTTGCAAAAGAAGAGGAGATACCAACAAATTGACCCTGTTGACACATGGGCTGAAATGAAAAATTTGTTGAAGCAAAAGTTCCTGCCTGTCAATTACTCCAGAGATCTGCGTTCGCGTTTTCAATACTTGAAACAAGGATCTAAGTCAGTTGTTGAGTATTCTGAGGAGTTTATGACCATGCAAGATCGTTGTGGTTTGAATGAAGATGATGAGGTCTTAGTTGACAGATACTTTAATGGGCTTACACTTGACATTCAAGATATTCTTGCATTCAAGCATTTTGATAATGTTGATGAGATTATTCAACATGCTATCAAGGCTGAGGGAATTGCAAATCATCAAGCCCAAAAACTTAATGCAGCTAAATGGGGTATGCAGAAGAATTTCTCTAGTTCTAAACCGAGTACATCGTCAGAGAAAGTTTTCAACAAGTCCGAGGGACAAAATAGGCTCACATGTTTTAATTGTAAACAACAAGGACATCGTGCCGCAGGATGTCCAAAACGTATCAACCTCATTGAGAATGAAAGTGATGTGATAGATACTCCAGAAGAGCCTAAAGAGACTGACACAGTGGAAATTGTGGATTGTCTGCCTGAGGAGGGCCTTGAGTCTCTCATGGTCATCCAAGAAACTACATCGACTGTTGAGAAAAAATGGCTGCGAGAAAACATTTTCCGTTCCAAAGGACAAGTTAATGGTAACGAATGCACAGTCGTCATTGATGGAGGCAGTTGTCAGAATCTCATCTCCCACGCTTTTGTAGATCGCTTACAGCTGAAAGTTCGGAAGCATCATCGTCCTTATTTTGCTGATGGTTAATGACAGGTGATGAAGTGCAAGTCCGATATGCATGTCCAGTTACCTTTTTCATCGGTGCAGATTATACAGATACAGTTTGGTGTAATGTGATACCCATGGATATTTGTGATATTTTGTTGGGTCGTCCATAGATGTATGACAAGAATGACACTAATGGCATGCGTGACAACACACACATTTATGTATGGTGCAAAGCAAGTCACACTCCGTCTTATGAAGCCGACACCACCAAAGCATGGGTCCAATTCTCGTCTCACCACGGATGCGCTTCACGTGCACACTATCTATAGAAGTAACATCAAGAAGAAGAGCCGAGTTCGAGGTTGAACTCTTTTCCAACCCGGGGAGAATGATGCAGCAGCAATTCCACGTTATTGCAACTAGGAGCGTGGTCCACATGTGGGACCCGTACCATTTTGATTTATCAATTGTTATTAATTTCTAATTTTTATTTAAGAAGTTGTGTTTAGGAATAGTTTCTAATTTTGGTAGGATTATTATTTGGTTTCCTAGTTTGATTAGGATTGATTTCTTAGGGCTTAAGTTTCTTTTATTATAAATAAAGCACTGTAGAGATCAATGATCTCAGAGATTTGAGTTAATAAAATTTCCCTGTGTGGATTTATCGTTGGAGAGCCGTTTTCTTCACGTGGTTGTTCCTGTGGGAACCTAATTGTGCCCTGGCACTTGCATCCTAACCCTAGGATTGCATCAGCAGGTCTGGTGAGGTATTAAAATCCTTTTGGTTTCTTTTTCTATTTAAAGGGTATAGTTTTTAGAAACTGTAAATAAGTTTTATATAATATTAGTGAAAATAATATAACTATATATTCAATTTATAAATAATCGGGCACTTGGGGTCAAAGTCAAATTAGGGTTCCTAAAGCCCAAACCCGAATCCAACCTGAATTCTTATAGATTTTCAAAATCTAGGCCTGAGCCCAACCCAAACACAAACAAGCCCAACCCAAATTTCTATTTTTGCTCAGTTTGAGCTGTTCGGATGTGGTTTTGTCCCCACCAAAGCTACACCCTTTGTTTTATGTAATTGATTTTTATCTATGGATTTTTATTACAATACATTGCAGTGAGAGAAGCTAATGTCTCTCACATGCTATCTACTCTTTTTTTTTTTTTCTTTTTGTTTAAGCATCTATTTTTTGGTATGTTATGGTAAAATCTTTAACATGTTAAAATATTTCAATATAGTATTTTTTTGGATGGGTTGGCATACTGGCCAGGAATGATACTACCTACGTGAAGACCTAGGGATCGATCCTTGGGCATCTGTGTGATACTGAAGTGCCAACACCACTCAACCACGAGTGTGTTGGCGAAGCTTTCAATATTGTTGTTACAATAGTCAAGATAATGGGTTTTTTTTTTTTTTTTTTCTTTTGGTCGAGCAGTGATGACGATTATTAGTTGCGCTTTGAATAACATTATTCATTATAATAGAAACTCTCACAACAGATTCATGGTCCAAGTTTTGTGAAACCTGCATTGAAAGAAGCCTGCATTAAGAGTTGATTGGCTCAAGTTTTAGAAGAGGTGATCTGCACCTTGGGCCCCATTTGACTTATTGCTTGGATGTGACACTGTGTTTCCATATGGAAATTGGCATGGAGCATCCTTCATTGTTAGTAAAGTGCTGTCTCCATATTGAATTTGGTGGCATACATTAGTGAAATAAAAACAAGAGAAGGTCGTAAAAGTCTATTGCGTGCCTTCCTTTTATGAGATCTCATATTGCTTGTTATATCTTTCCTTGCAGATAACTTGAATGGTGCCAATCTTCTTGGTCGAATTGTGAGGGTTGATCATGTCAGCAATTACAAAAAGAAAGAAGAAGAAGATGAAGAGAAAGAGCGACAAAAGAGAGAGGCTCGTGGTGTATGCCGTGCTTTCCAAAAAGGTGAATGTAATCGTGGAGCTGCATGCAAATTTTCTCATGATGAGCAAGTAAGAACACTCATATCCCTTGTAATTTGAAATCTATTTCATGACTTCATTGAGCACCATTAAAAAAAAATAAAAATTCATTGAGCGACTTGGTTTTCCTTTAATATGCATTAAATGTGTCCATGAGTACTGTTTATATTGGTTACTAATTCAATTTGTAAAAGCAAACTTGTCATACCATGGAAGTTATGTAGGAAATTGTCATATGGTAAAAGTAGTATGGCTGCACGAGTAAGTTTGTCATAAAGCAAAAGTAATACCGACAAACTTATCTTACTATATAAGTTATATGGGTAAACTCGGCAAAAGAAACGAAAAGAACTGTATGATTGCTTTAAAAATGTCTATTTGAAAAATTTACCGTTTGGTTGCCTCTTGAAAAAGAGGGAAAAGGTCATAAAGCTGATTAAATCAGAGATCATTGTGAACTTAGGGGCCGTTTTTGGTCTCTACTTTGAGGGTCTTATTGTCTTAAAACCAATTCAATCCACTTTTAGAGTGTTTGGTAGCAACATTTACTGTGTCCAATTGAAACTGGATTTAGACGTAGCATGTTCTTTTCAAGTGGTCAGCAAAAGGCACATAATTCAATCAGAGCAATGGGCCTTTTGCGGAAAGAGATATGGAGGAACAATATTTTTTGACGTCCTCCATGGCAGTCCAGTGTTTGTAAATTTTTTTTTTTAAATTTATGGGAACCAAAATCATAATCGGGACCCTTAGATATATTCAGAAGGTCCTAAACGGCCACATGTCCAAATTTCAGCCGTTGGATCTTCCTATATTTTGAGATATTTGCAGAAAACTCCAGGTCCATTGATCTATTTTTTTAACAACTTTTGTGGGCCTTAAACGTCAAATTTGAATCGGCCTTAAACGTCAAATTTGAATCGTTAGTTCCCTTTGTAAGGTCAAGCACGACTATGCTGCCAAATTTTAATGCTTGATTCCTCACGAATCTCAAGGAATTTAAGAATCATCGTAGATCGTTGGTTAAAAAAAATTGGTAGCTGAGTTTTGAAAGGGTCCGCAGGCAGTTAGCTTTTTGTATTTTGTTTCAGTTTTGGAACAATAAATCATGATCCAAACCATTGGATATATTAAGAACACCAGGCACGACTATGGGTCCAAATTCTAGCCGTTGGATCATCATGTATTCTGAGATATTTGCAAACAAACCCAGACATTTTATCTATTTTTTAAAAATCCGTGGGGCCCCGAATGCAAGATCTAAACCGGTAATTCCCTTTGCAAGACTAAACACGGCTATGACGTCAAGTCTCAATGCTTGATTCCTTATGGGTCCCGAGATATTTATGAAAAACTTTCAACCATTGCTTTAAAAAGATCTATTTCAATCAATCTTTTTGTGTTGCCAAACAGACTTTTTGAAATAGACCCGAATGCAAGATCTAAACCGACAATTCCCTTTGCAAGACTAAACACGGCTATGGCGTCAAATCTCAATGCTTGATTCCTTATGGATCTTGAGATATTTATGAAAAACTTTCAGCCATTGCTTTAAAAAGATCTATTTCAATCAATCTTTTTGTGTTGCCAAACAGACTATTTTTAAAACATCTATTTCAAATAGTCTGTTTGGCAACACAAAAAGATTGATTGAAATAGATCTTTTTAAAGCAATGGTTGAAAGTTTTTCATAAATATCTTGAGATCCATAAGGAATCAAGCATTGAGATTTGATGCAGATCTTGCATTTGGGGCCCATGGATTTTTGAAAAATAGATAAAACTTTCTGAGGCTTTTTGCAAATATCTCAAAATAAATGATGATCCAACGGCTAGAATTTGGACCCATGGTCATGCCTGGTCTTCTTAATATATCCAATGGTTTGGATCATGATTTATGGTCCCAGAACTTAAAAAATAAAATAAAAAAAAAGAGACTACCTGTGTACCCTTTCAAAACCTGGTCAGTCATGCATGGTACATCAACGGCTGACAACAATTTATTAATTTTATCAAGATCCACTTGCAATCAGAGGCTGATTTTTTTGGCTCATAGCTGTTTTTGGCCTTCCAAATAGGGTCATCGGTTTGGATTGTGATTATGGGGCCCACAATGTCAGCAAAGTCGGATCAAATGGTCCATGTTTTTCTATAAATATCTCAAGATCAGAGTTAGATCAACGGCTGAAATTTGGACCACTGGCCGTATTTAGCCTTGTCAATACTTCCAACGGTTTGGATCATCATCTAGGGGCCCAGAATTTAAAAACAAATGAAACCCACTGTCATAAAAAAAGGACGCTCATAGTCACTGTAGCTGGTGAGTCTGTCCGCTGCAGTGGATATTGTCTGTTTGAATTCTATTGATTTTTTGTGCTGTCTCAAATAGAGTGAATACCTCTTTATGGGTTTTGAAATAGAGATTGTAAATGTAGTTCCCAAACGTTCTAAACCCACTTTCAGTTTTAGAGAAATAGAGGTAGAAAGTAGAGATGCCAAACACCACCTTAGTCTAAAGCACTCAAAAACCTGTTTGAACCAATTTTAAGCATGGTTTAAAATATTAGCCAATATTGGTACATACTACATACTGGCTGATACATACCAGTGTTGGCCTTGAACAAACGTATAAGTACAAACTTATTGGTTTCAGTCTCGAGTACCCAAAAATGGCCAATATATCGGTGTCTCTTAGTTGATACTTTTAAAATATCAATCTAGATTCGATGGTTGAAACTCTCTCCCTTTGCTCACCACATTACCATGCACAACACCCCCTTCAATCCTCTGCAACAGTGTTGTTCAAAAGCAAGCAAAAACAAGGAAAACATGACATTTGTTTTGCATACATTGAAATACACATTGAAATACACATAAGAAGAGGATGGCTGAGCTCTGATGAGTTCCATTTGAGGAGATGAACGGGTGAGGAGAGGGTCTTTTTGCTGGAGGAGACGAATGCGCGAGGAGAGGGTGTTTTGTTGATGCGTTTTGGTGGAGATGAACGATCGGAGGAGAGGTTCTTCTTGCGGTAGGGTTTATGGTTTGAAACAATTTTTTACTATTTGCAAGAACCTCCCTGCAATTTTGTTTTATTCATTCCAGGAGAGAGACAACTTGTTGAGGTGGCAAGTTTGCTAGGTGGCACGTTGGGATTAGTAGCCCAAACAAGCTCGAAATAGGGGATCTGGACTCTTATCTTAAAAGTCAATGTTTAGTGAGTCCGGATCCCTTGTTTCTGCACATGCCACGTGGGCAACTTGCCAACTCAGCTGTATAGTCTCTCTTGGAATGAATAAAACAAAGGATTGGGGTCTTTCTTACAAATAGGAAAAATATTTTTCAAAACAGAAACCTTACAGCAAAAAGCTCTCCTAACTTGTTCGTCTCCTCCAGCAAAAAGATCCCCATCAGTTATCCGTCCTTCCTCTTCTCCTCAGGTCAGTGTGCCTCAGGTCAGTGTGGATTTCCTTTTCTCATCTGACTAGCACCTCCTTCGGCCTTTTCATCTCTACAGATCCCTACAGCAAAAGGACCCATCAGCTGTTCGTTCTTCTCTTCTCCTCCGGCTAAGGGCCAGAACCCCATTGGCTGTCCGGACTTCCTCTTCTCCTCCGGCCAAATCCCCTATTTCGTTGGAAATGAACCGAAATCCTAAAGCAAAAATAACCTCACCCGATCGTCTCCTCCAACCCTCTCCTCACCCGTTCGGCACCACTCCTGGAACTCATCAATGACCTTAGCAAAAAAAATTTCATTCAATTGTTTTTGTAATCTGGACGCCAATAGTGCCCCTTCAATCTAATCAAAGATAAGTGGCATCTTATAGCATCGTCTACTATGGTCTGAATCATGATGTACTAAGGTTCTCATTTAGTTTGAGAAGGTTTTCTTAAGGAAATACTAAGGTTTCAATATTTTGAGTGCCGAGAGTTCCGCTTGTATTTGATAAAAAATCTTTGATACTAAAAGACATATTCTCCAGTCTGACCCAAAATCTACTCAGGTTTCAATTCTGTGTACTAAGGTTCACAGAAAGAAATTCTAAGGTTACGGTATCATCTTATGGCACCGTTTACTATGGTCTTAATCATGATGTACTAAGGTTCACATCCATTTTGAGAAGGTTGTCTTAAGGAAATACTGTGGTTTCAGTATTTCAAGTGCCAAGAGACCCCCTTGTATTTGATAAAAAACTAGGATATTAAATGCCAAGAGTCCCAATTTGAGTTTGAACTTTTGACATCAACTGACAATCGGTCAGCACCCATTACCAACATCCATTTTCAATCTGCTGATGAACTGATATTAACATACAATCAGTGAAATCCAACTTAAACATTAGCGTCTTAATATTACCAAAATCCATTTTCTTGAATTTGATACTGACACTCACATTCTACATGAAGTTTCTCATTACATTCAACTAAGTTCAACAAAATGACAATATTTTCATTTCAAGTGAGCGAGCATGGGGTGTAGCCCGTTGATATACAACATACTCTTAACAGTTCAATGGGAATTTGTTTGCCAAGGTCATTGATGGGTTCCGGGAGAGGTGCTGAACAGGTGAGGAGAGGGCTGGAGTAGACGATCGGATGAGGTTATTTTTGCTTTAGGGTTTCGGTTCATTTTCAACGAAACAGGGGATCCCTTGGGATTGGCCAGAGGAGAAGAGGAAGGCTGGACAACCGATGGGGGTCTGGCCGCTGGTCGGAGGAGAGGAAGGCCGAGCAACTAAGGGGTCCTTTCGCTGTAGGGTTTCTGTAGAGATGAAGAAGCCAGAGGAGGTGCTGGTTGGAGGAGAAGAGGAAGGCTGGACAGCTGATGGGGGTCTTTTTGCTGGAGGAGACAAACGAGTTAGGAGCAAGGATGAAAATAGCGGTAGCGGCGGGCGTAGCGGCCTGCCGCCAAAACGCTACGTAGCGGGCGATACGTAGCGTAGCGGCGCTATGTAGCGGCGTAGCGGTGTGATTTGGAAAAATCGTCAAAAAACCATGAAAAAATTCTAGAAAATCTAGAATATTGGAAAATGAGAGAAAATGTATTTTTTTTTTCAAAAGTAACTAAGGTAAGGGGGCGTAGCGGTCCCCTCACTGTATAAGGTCCTGTATCGCTGTCTAAATAGAAAATAATAGTAATGATCATTTTTTTCACATGTATTCATGTTCCTTAGTTATGCTAACTTAGAAACTAATGAAAGGCTTATAAAAGAAAAAACTATGTCATGAAGTCAAGACTTAAGAGTACCTAGAGAAAAAAATACATCTACCAAAGGGGGTGTCTAATAAGATGTACTTAGAGAAGAATCATTGAGAATAACTCTTTGTATCGACTGTAATTCGGCAAGATAATGTGCTTTTTGGTGTTCTTTTAAACATAAAAGAGTAGAATAGTTGTGTAGAAATGTTATTTGGAGAGAAGAAAACAAAAAAGTCTTATTATGCATTTTAAAAAAATTTGAAAAGTAGGAATTTTCTCACCCCGTAGCGGCCGTGGCGGACCATAACGGCCCCGTAGCGGACGTAGCGGCCACTACGGGTGCGGCGGCCGATAAATCGGCCGTAGCGTAGCGGTGGCGGTCGCTACGCTACGTAGCGGCCGCTATTTTCATCCATGGTTAGGAGAGCCTCTTGCTGGAGGGTTTCTCTTTTGAAGCATTTTTTTTTCCTATTTGTAAGAAAGACCTCAATCTTTTGTTTTATTCATTATAGGAGAGAGTATACAGCTAAGCTGGCAAGTTGCTAACGCGGCGCGTGCAGATTGGTCCAAACAGGGATCCCCTTCCTCATGCTCCGAACTGAACCCCGCCTCCTCCTCAGTCCTTTTGCCCCTTCCTTCCACCTGCTTTTCCATCAATTGTTTATGGTGAGATTCTCCGCCCTTCCGCAAGTCCTTTACCCTCTTCCACCCATCTGTTTCCATCTCCACCTCAATCGGTAAGCATAGATCGTCGGAGTACAGAAATACATTTTGTGGAAGCCTCTGGTTGATTTCTCTGGCAACCTTAACTCTGCCAAAGAGTAGTACCTGCTTCTTAAATGTGTCCGGATCAACCTCCAATGTAGTTCCTACAAAATCACCGAGCAGTGTGAAAGTTCCCTCTATACGTGCCGAGGGACTCCCTTAAACCTCTCCCAGATCTCACATGGAGGGCTCTCCAAGATCTCCATCCATCTTCCTAACTCCAGGAAAGGGGAGTTAATGTAGTCTTCTGTGTAATAAAGGGCTTCAGCAACCTCTGCCTCTGATCGTTTAAACAACCCACCAAGCTGTTTCTCATGCCCTTCTTTCCTTCATTTATGACTTCAGTGGCCGATCTCACTCCTGATATTCCCCATTTCTGACTATCCAGCCACCCTTCGAATTGTTGTGTGTCCTGTTTGTTTGGGGCACCATATCTCCTTTCCATATATGTTTTACTGCCAAAGGATTTGTCGATGCTCCTCCTCTCTTCTCCTGACTAAGGGCTGTACCTTTCTCTTGTTTGTATCTTGAGATTTGTATTCTTATCATCCCATATCCCCCCCCCCCCCCCCCCCCCCATGATCTTCCATGAGCCAACTCCATGGCTTTCTCTGCTTCCTTGAAGGATCCAAATCTGATGAACCCAAACCCTCTTCTTTCTACTGCTCTTGTCAACGGGGATACAGGAGTCTAGGATCTTTCTTGCCCTGCAGAATGTGGCTTCAAATTCTACTTTTGACACCTCTTCTGGTAGATTGGATACAAACAGAGAGAATGTGATGCGGACATCATACTCCTTCCGCGAAGATTCTGTAAGAGGAAGAAGAAGAGGGCCCAAAAGGCACGCACACATGCCTTCTCATGTTTGGATGATCCTTGCCAAGTGTTAGATTCTGTGTTATTTTATGATTTTGGCTAAGATCTACCGTCAGATCACGATTCTAGAGAAGATCCAACGTTGGATCTTGATTTTGGCACAGATCCACCATTGGATCCTAACTATAAAAAGAACAGTGGTCGGATCCAGTCCGATCTAACATTTGATTGAGATGATGAAGACCCCATGTGGAAAACCAGGAAGATCCACAGTGGGATGCAGCACATGGGAGGGACCGGCAAAGAAGAGAATTGAAGATCAAGTGGGGCCCATCTGAAGGGCCCATCCAAGTGATTGTGTGCAGCCCACCCAAGTTATTTATTAGATTAGTTTGTTTCTATTTAATGAATTGATTTAATATTTTATTAATTTAGTTAGATGTTATGATCTTGACCATAGGATGAATTAGATGGTTGAGATTTATTTTAGGGCTAGGTTTTCTCTATAAAAGCATTGGAAAGACCTTTTGTTGGTTAATGAATGATTAATAAAGGATTGTTGCTTTTGGCTACTTCTCCTACATATGGATCTGGTGTGAGCCCATCGGGTGTGAGGTGTGAGATCGTGAATCAGGTATCTTCTTCCCCTTCCCTCTTTTTTTTTTTTATTACGGTTTGCTAATTTCACTTCCACTTTATCTCCTCCCATAAAAAACAGCCCCTAGATTCATCTTCTCCATGTCCGTACAATTCCTTGTTGCTCAAAACCCAAGTCCCGAGGCTAATCCCCTTTGACCGACTGCAACCAGCCATCATCCACAACAGCTGAGCGCCATATATTACAAAGCCCAACTGTCCTATACCCATTTCAGCAGAGCCCTAGCACCTGGCACTCCCATTCCAGCCCATTCCACGTCTTAACTCCTAAACCCAATACCCAATAACTCTTCCATCAAACCTAATAGGAGACACAACTGTCAGCCCTTGTTCCCAAACCAAGGGCTCACAAGATTGACGGCATATGAGATATCCGGTCGAGTGATGGTGAGATAGACAAGACTACCTACCAAGCGCTGGTAGGTATGTGGATTAGGAAGAAGACCACCATCAATCTTTACTCAATTTCAGATTGACCTCTACCGGTGTATCACTAGGTGAAGAGTCATGGAGATCAGCAAGCTCAATAAGATCATACGTGTATTTGTGTTGATTAACAAACAAGCCTTTGGGAGATTGATGCACTTCCAACCCCAAAAAATAATTCAAGGGGCCTAGATCCTTCATATGGAAAGAATCCCCAAGAGACTTTTGGAAAGACCTTATCATACCATCATCAATGCTAGTGATAATAATGTCATCAACATACACAAGGAGAATAATAACACCAGTAGATGTTGTTTGCAGAAAAAGAGATATCGTAAGGGTTTTGAGTAAAGTCACTCGTGCATAAGCGACCCCTAAAAGTTTCGAACCAGGCTAAAGGAGCTTTCTTCAGACTATAAAGAGACTTCCGTAGGTGACAGACAAATTTTTTAGATGGAGAGGTGACTCCCTGTGGTATCTGCATATAGACCTCTTCTTTCATATCCCCATGGAGAAAGGCATTTTTGACATCCATTTGGTATAATGGCCAAGATTTAGAGGCAGCAATGGCGAGAAGTAATCGACTTGTAGTCATTTTTGCCACAGGTGCAAACGTCTCCTCATTGTCAATCCCATATTCTTGCCTGTTGCCGAGTGCCACGAGTCTAGCTTTGTGTCTATCCAATAAGCCATCAGATTTAAGTTTAATTGAGCATATCCATTTGCAACCGATTGGTTTAACTGCTGAAGGACAATCCACAATGTCCCATATGTGATTTTGATCCAATGCATCCAATTATGCCTTTATAGCTTGGTTCCAACTATCATGTTGTACTGCTTGCAAATAAGAACTTGGGATAGAGACAGAAGAAAGGGTTGTCAACAAGGAAGTGTGGGTGAATTCATACCGCTTGGGTGGTCTAGAAGTTCTTGAGGAGTGATGGGGATATGAGGAGCTGTGGAACTAGTTGCCGGTGGAGGATTAGGAGGACAGGCATCTGTAGTGGTAGGTTTTTCCCGACGATGATAAACAAAGTCAGGATGAAACCTAGTAACATATGTTTGATCTAAAAAATCCGGTAAGAGAGCAGGTGAAGATGGATGAGGACCATCCAAGTGAGTATGGAAAAAATACTGATTTTCGAAGAAAATAACATTGCGAGAAACCCTAATGCGACGACCAATGGGATCATAACAAGCAAAACCTTTTTGATTAGTAGCATAGCTCAGAAATGCACAATGGCGAGATTGTGCGGTAAATTTTGTTCGTTCTGTGTGGGGTAGATACGAAGCAAACATAGCCAAATGTATGTAGATGATCAAACACAGGATGATGACCAAACAGTTTAAAATGCGGTGCGAATTGAGCAATTGTTGGTTATGGAAAATGGTTGATTAGATGCACTGCAGTGGTGAGAGCTTTAGCCCCAAAACGAGGAGGAATTGATGATTCAATAAGTAGTGTTCTAGTTACATTAAGGAGATTACTGTTTTTCCGTTCCGCGACTCCATTTTATTGTGGAGTATACGGACAGGTATGCTGAGAAATGATTCCTTTAGTCTTTAGGAAAGATTGAAAATCATTGGAAACATACTCCCCCCCCGCCCCCCTTGGAATCCGAGCGTAAAGTTTTAATGCATTTTGAAAATTGGGTTTCAATATAGCTAAGAAAAAATTGAAATGCATTAAGAACATCAGATTTTGAATGCAATAGATAAACCCAAGTAAACCTGCTGTAGTCATCAATGAATATAACATAGTACTTGAAATGTCCATGGGAAAGGTGAGGAGCAATGCCCCAGATATTGCTGTGAATTAAGTCAAAACATTTAGTGCTCCGTGTGGTGGAGTGAGGAAAATGTAAAGTTTTACTTTTTCCTAATTTACAAGCATCACATTCAAAAGAAACAGAATCAATAGTTTTATATAATAATCCATATTTAAATAAAGTAGACATTGTAGCATTCGGATGACCAAGTCTATTATGCCACAACTAAGAATTATTCTCAAGAAAAAAAACAAAATTGGTGTAAAGGTTTATTCTGAATAAATGTAGACACTGGTAGTGAAAACAGTCTGCCACGCTTACGCCCCCTCGTGATCACGTCCTCCGACTCTCGATCCTGCACAACACAACCAGAAGAAGAAAATGAGACATTGTAATTATCCTCAACAAGTTGACCAGCATAAACTAAATTGGTAGAAAGATGAGGAGACACTAAAACATCGGTTAATGGTAATGGGCCAGGAGTATCACCAACAGCGGTGATGGGAAGATGGTCTCCATTGACAGTTTGAGCAGTAAGATTACAATTGTAAGGAACATGCTGTAATTTTGTGGGTGAGGATGTCATATGGTTACTTGCGGCAGATTCTAAATACCATGTATGAGAAAGAGACGAATCAGTACTTGAGATGTTCATGGATGCCAAGGCATTGATAATCATTTGATTTACCATTTTAGGAGTGAGAAGAGCTGAGGACGCAGAGTGGGATGAGGAACCAGGCTGTGAAGGAGAATCAAATGGTAGGGAACCACTGAAGTCAGAGGGAGCGGATTGTTGAGAAGTCATTGTGTAAGCACTAGGAGCTGATTGTACATTGTAAGTACCAGAGACTGACGGTGCATAGTTGCGGGAAGTAGAATTTCGAGCCTTCTTTGGACACTCTGCAATAACGTGACCAATGCCTTTATTATTTGCAGATTTTGGCCTTGCATTGATTCGCATAATGACCGTATTTCTTAAAGTTATAGCACTGAACTTTGCTGATGTCCCGAGAAGGTGGTCTGGTCGCAGCAGCATAGGCAAGTGGAGCCTTGGTAGACCTCAGTTGTTCCAGAGTCGTTTTTGTAACCAGATGTCGTTCCTCCCGTAGAAGTTCCTGAAAATAGGTATCTAAGCTTGGAAGAGGAGCCCGGCTCATTAAGTTAGATCTGACGGTCTCAAACTTCGGACGAAGTTTCATGAGAAATTGGTCTCGATGGCTATTTTGTTGCAAGGGAAGTAATTCTGGTAGTGCTTCAGACACAGTGGCAAACTTGATCTCATCATATTTTGACCACATTCGTCGAAACCCATTGTAATATTTATGTATAGATAGGCTGCCTTGAGAAAATTGGGAGATGTCGAGCTCTAAGTGAAATTGTTGAGCAGCATTACCTTGTTAGATAAATCTTTTTAAGATAATCCCCACATCTCACGGACAGATTTGCAAGGTTTCAGATTGAGAATAAAATGGGGTTCAACAGAGCCTAGTAACGAAGTTTCGATTTTAGCATCCTTAGTTTTCTAGGCTGATATCTTCTTGTCATTGTCCTGGTTTAGGTTCAGAACCACCCATGTAGCCCAAGAGTTATTTCCCTTCTAAATAGGTTTGAAATTGAAAGGCCCACGATGTGTACTTTTTCCATCAAAACGAACTAGGGCAATTTCATCTCTCCATTAATAGCAAAGTAGTATGAATGCCAAGCAATAGATGTGGGAACCAACAGTAGGTTCAGATCAGTAATTGGTGATGCAGTACGTTGGCCCTGCCAAGTGATAGATAACAAGGAAGGAAGAGCAGCAGTAGAAGCAAGTGGCAAGTGGCAAGTAATTGGAAACGGCAGCGGTTGTAGTGTATGCTAGTAAAATTGCTTTAGTAGCATGTAGCAGCAGAACAGAAGAGAAGTAGCAGCAGCAGATCAGCAAAGTAGTACATAGCAGCAGTTTAAGACGACCAGAATCAGCAGCAGCAGTACCGACCATGAAGCATGAAGAAAAGATCATAGCAGCAACAGCAGTACCAGAATACAGTGCAGAAAACAGCACCTGAAAATTGTGCAGAAAACAGCACAGAAAAATGGTAGTGATGTCTGTGGACAAATTCCCACGTGGGCCCCAGTAGATGATCAAAGGTCAGATCAGAGGTTGGGGATGAAAGGCCAAAGTATTTTCGCACCTATTGGAAGAAGTCCCACTCGAGACGGATCAAAATCCAGAATTTTGAACAGCTGAGATGAAAACTTCTGGATAAAACTGAGATATCACAAAATATGGTAGGTGGCCTACCTCTGATGAGCCAAAATTGCTGAAAAAAATACCATAAAGAAGAGCAATATCATGCGATCCTCATTGGTTATTCCCGCTGCGCTGAGATGATGATATCACGTGGGCCACTTGTGATCGGCAATGATCAGGAATGGCTGATCTCTGAAAGCTTCCAGAACTTTGGAAGATGACTAGGAGATGATCAAAGATGATCAACCATGCTCTGATACCATGTCATTATGAGAAGATATAATACAAAACACTTAGAGAGAGAGAGAGAGAGAGAGAGAGAGAGAGAGAGAGAGTTGGCTGAATTTGTGTGTCCCTTTTAGGGATCACTCATTCGCATTATATAAGGGTTTAATACCCTATTAACAGTCTCCGGATTATAGCTACCCTAGTATAGAAAGAGTACTTGACTAATTGGAGCTTAACTAGAATACAATATCTAATTACAATACAAGTACTGGGCCCAGTTGATGATGGGCATGACTGCTACGCTATATGCGATTTATCGGCGCTCGCATCCGTAGCCGATACGCACCGATACGTTACGTATCGGCCACTACAAGCAATAACCAAACCAAACCACTACAAGCAATAAAATGTAAAAAAAAAAAAAAAAAAAAAACTCAGTTGGCTCACCCCTTTGTTTGACTGGTAGATGAAGAAAAAGGAGGAATAAGGGGAAAAAAAAAAAAAGACAGCAGCTGTAGAAAGGTACCTGGAAGCAATAGCAATAGCATTACAGCAACAGCCGCAACACCACGGCAACACCAGCAGCAGCAGAAACCAGCGGAGCAGCGGCACCTCCACACAGCATCATGCCAGGCAGCACCTAGCCTCTCCTCTTTTCTTCTTCTTCTTTCTTTCTTTCTATTCTTTCTTCCTCTCTTCTTCTCCTTCCTCTTTCTTTATTTTATTTCTTCCTCTTTTCCTTCCCCTCTTCTCTATCTTTCTTGATCCTTCTTTTCGGGAAACGAAATAGGGCAACAAAAGCCTCCTTTCGTTCCCCTCCTTTATTTTGCTAATAGGGTAACTATGGCCCCACATTGGGCTAACCTTATGAAAGGTATAAATAGAGATTAAATGGGCCCCATAGTGGCTCACCTTATGAAAGTTATAAATAAAAATCAAATGGGCCCCTCACAAAAAATAAAGCTGATGCACCCATTGGTGGGCTCCACAGTGAGTGCCAAATATTAAAATAAAAAATAAAATCATGGCTTAGCCAAATAAGTAAAAATTAGGGGCTTAGCCAAGGGCCATGGCCAACTTTCATACTAATTGAAAATAAAGTCTAATAAAATTTCACACTAATTGAAGATAGGCTATAGAAAAATTTTACTCATAGGAAATAGGGCTCAACCAAATTTCATTTTAATAGAAAATAGTACCCAAACCGAGTTACACTCTAATAGGAAAGTGGCCAACCTAATTTTACTCTAATAGGGAAAGACCCTGATCAAATTTTTCTTTAATAGAAAATTTTAAACTATATATATATACATTTCAAAATATAACTAAGAAATGTGATATTCTAAGCAAAGATGGTGATAATATTTTGATGATATTGTTTGATTACAAACATGGATACATATGAAAAAAATGATGATTACTACTATTTTCTATCCATACAGCGATACAGGACCTCATACAATGAAGGGACCGCGACGCCCCCTTGTCTTAGTTACTATTGAAAAAAAAAAAAAAAAAAAGAAAACCATTTTCTATCATTTTTCAATATTCTGGATTTTCTAGAATTTTTTTAGAAATTTTGGACCTTTTTTTCAAAATGCAGCGCTACGCCGCTACGTAGCGCCCGCCTTGTAGCGTTTTGGCGCTAGCGGTTACTGCTATTTTCATCCTTGCCTGCTACTCCATGGGAAACCCCAATCATGTGCATGGGTCAAGCTAGTTGCAGACAAGAATGGTGGCATAGTGGAAGAACCCAACTCCCATGTGTGCCACTATGCATGCCAAATGGAAGAACCCTCTAGCATAGGCCCTTTCACAGTCAAGGCATCCCACTATGCGTGCCAAATTTATCTGATAGTGCCTTTGATAACGAATCAAGGTCAAATTCACAAGAAACATAACATCGGAATAGATCATGACTCGAGTATGCATATTTCATCAAGTAATTAGCGGATAAAGGAATACTCATCTAATTCTTATCGACATTATGAATCCAAGTCATACAGATGGAAAATCAATTCATTACATGAAGTAAACCTTCAAGTATCAACAAGTCAATCATAGATCTAGCACAAAAGGAAAAATAAGGTCAATCTTAGGATGATCATGGAATTTTCTAGTTTATGACAAGATGGAATTTGATCCATGTGAAGTATGGAACAAGAATGACATGACACACTTGCTGCCTCATCTTTCCAAATTCAAGAACGATTCCAATTTATGTCGTAATGAGGCTATAATTACTAGACAAAAACCAGTTCAAGGAGAATCATCTCAATTGATTACAATTAGAAATAGGGACTGCTGGTCATCCTTGTTAGTCGAATTCAAAATTTCTGTACACGCGCAGATTTAACCTATTCGTGGAAACCCTCGGAAGAGAAGAATGCTATGGAACCAGAATCATCAATTCTAAGTTCGTTTGCCCATTCTAAATTAGGTCACAATGGGAATGCTATGTACAAAATTTCTAAATTCATCATAACAGACACCCACATACAAGAATAATAACTAGAACAAAGGTGAATACAAATCAAACCCTAACTCATGATCTGAAGGGTATTTGGAGATAGAAATTTGAAAGAATCAAAGGTTTACATCATACTCAAGTTGAAAGGTCAAAACCCAATCTTAGGAATTTAGGAAATGCACAGAACAATGGGGTTTTTATCAAACCCGCATGGGACAATCACAACCAGCACATAACAGTCCAGATTAAAGGTTCTAACAATTCTAGACGATGCATAAAGTTATAAGAAAAACAATACAGAACAATAGATTACAAGTACCGAAGAGATCTAAATGAAAAATCATCAAAACAAGGTGATATGAACGATTTTGTTCAAGAAAGACATCATGGATTTCACAACCAATATGGAGTAGAGTTTAGACATGTTAGATATGGTTTGATTAATTTGGAACACAACGAAAATAAATTTACATGCATAGGTTTTACTTTTACAATCATACAAACATGTCTCCTAGTCTTTGGGGAAGTTGCCAGTTGAGAGGCATGCCCTCTTAGTAATGAACTACAGTACCTGATGGATATCTATTTCATCAATGAAGAAGAAAAGGTTGTTTCCAAAAGTCGAAGGTATATATCCAAATGGTTCAGGGAATGTGAGGTTTAAAGGCTTCCTTCGTACCTTTTTATCAATAGGGACTAGGAAACTAAACAGCAGGGTACTAATAGTATCCAAGTCCATCTAAAAAAATCAGGAGTATCCAAGGAATACAAAATCCAAGGCTTTACCTAGATTATCATGTAATGACGATTAGAACATGTAAGAAACTATTGAAATATATGAGGGAATCAATCTATAAGACCTACTACTGTATCTCATGATCTTAGGGTATGTTCCCATTTTGAAATTGGTTGGTGAAAGTTGAAAGGTATCCTTCCACTAACTAAGAATATGGACTCTAAACTAATGAGCTAAAGGGCCCCTGTGAGTATCGACCACGTCGGAGAACAAGAAAAGGTATACCCTTAATTGAGAAACTAGGAGAGACAACTTCAGCAGTATACTACAACAAGAAGATAAAAAAAAAAAGAAATATCATGAAACCCTACAACTAAGTGGTTTGGTACAACAGACAGAATAAGATACTAACTCTAACGACATTCATTATCAAGGAAAGGAGCCCAAAGGCACTTCAGTTCATGATGATCACTCACATCTAGAAATACAAGCTGACGGGGTACCTTATAACTTCAAGAATCATGCTCGAGATGCAAGAGGCATATAACCAAGAACCAAGAGGAAACAAGGGAACAAGGAGTTAGGAATACTATAATTGTGCTTGGCTTTGTGGTTATGACTCTATATTACTTGTGGTTACAAGGGAGCAAAGGCTTTCCATGGATAGCTATATTTTACATGTGGACTTTTGCGGTTAATAACATTTGGTTGTTACCTAGAGGGGAAAAGGATCTCCCATGGAAGGTGTTTAGTATGTAGTTGTATATGTACAAGTGTTTACAAGAAACATCAGTTGGGTCTGAGGCTTAGGGCAATTCCGATTAGATTGTACACCAGCACATATATTAAGTTGCAGTTTGTCATGATTTGATTGTACCTTTCATCCCTTTCTTTTATACTTTTATTCTCAGCTTACACACACACACTGCGTGCGTGTGCGCGTATCATGTATCGAATCTGCAAGCTTGTGGTTGTGACAGTTACTGGGAATGCTTATTTTCTCGTCTCATCTTTCATGTTACACACACATATGATACCAAGCGCGCGCGCGTAGATTGGTATCGTAAATCAAATCTGCAAGCTTGTGGTTATGACAGTTACTTGGAATGCTTATTTTCTCCTCATCTTTTATGCTTATTTTCTTGTCTTATCTTTTATGTTTATTTTCTCATCTCATCTTCCTTTTAGCCATTTCATTTCCTGGGAATGCTTTAAATTTCAAAATTATTTGTCTCTGGGGTTCTCATACAGTGCTTTACATTTCTGAACTTCAGAGAAGCGCTAACACGGGCTGGGGTCCCAAGGATGTTATGTCGAGATGGGATCATGACAAATATGAGGGTCCAAAGGACAACAAAAAACCTGCATATGCTTCAGACTGTATTCCGGGTTCCAGAGTGGATGAGAGGGGATCAAAGTTGAGATCAGATATTAAAGATGAAGGTCGGTCCAGTGCAAAGGCCGATGATGGTAACAGGAAGAGGAAAGAAATTTCGAAGGATCATGATAGAAGAGGATTCAAGAAACAACCAGAATGGCAAGTTGAGTCACATTCAAGAGAAGGCCAGGATAGACAAATGACTGAGAAATGGTCAAGAAGACATGATTTTGAACCAAGTTCGAAAGAAGACAGGGATAGGCGAGAAAGTGGAAAACGTTTGAGGTATGATGAGGATAAGACCCAACAGTATCCAAAAGAAGAAAAGCATGGGAGAGGGAATGAGAAATCATCTGGAATGTATGAGACTGAGAGAAGTCAGAAAGAAGAATGGAGTCGTCGAAGAAGTGAGAAGTACTCAAGGAACGACAGGGATGGGACTGAACATAACCCGAAAGAAGATATGGATAGGGGAGGAAGTGAGAGACGCTCAAGGTATGATACGGATGAGGCCGAACCAAATTCGAAAGAAGATCGAGGCAGGCAACGGAATCAGAAACTCTCAAAGTATTCTTCCTCCCACCACAGGGGGGAGGAAGATGAATCTCCCCGCAAAAGGGTGTGTAGATAGTGAACATTGTGATGGATAACTCTAGGCAGTACCATTTTTGTACCCAGTTTTCTGTCTTTTTGTCTTTTCTCATCGTGCTTGTAAAACGCCACTGTTGTTTTCATATTGTTAGGTTGAAGCAAATACAAGCAAACAACATTGCATTTCATAACTTTCTTAGGGTGCGTTTGTGCAGGGGTAACTTGCTGTGGAAAAGGGATGAGATAAGGCGCCAGAATTTCCGATGCCATCCTCTATCCGTTTGGTGCAGCGAAGATTCTGTGGCTTCATGATTTCGCCGAAGGCAAAGATGAGTCCAGCCCATTCATTCATCTCTGGCCCAGAGACAGATTTTGGCTCGTCGAAGCTCAGCCCCATCTGTTCCTCCATATGCTATGGGAAACTTTATGTTTTTGTTTATTTGTTTATTTAATTTTTTTCCATGTGACTGAAGTTAGAGATAATTAGATTAAGTAGTAAACAAATTGCAGCGTAGCTGATTTTGTAAGGATTCAGGACCCTAATGGTACGTTTGGTAACTGGTGAGAAATCCACCTCACTATTGCATATTTGAAGATTTCTCGATGAGAACTTGTATAGCTTTGAAGATTTCACACCCCCACCCCACATTTTTTTTTTTTTTTTTTTAACGAAGAGGGCCCAAGGAAAATTTCCCAGTACCACCATCCTTTATTGTTGGATATAGTTTATAGCAGACTATGAACAGTATTTGGTAATCACATCAGTATGCCACTATATGCCACAATTTCCTCAAAACTTAATTTATTTAGCTTTTGATCACTTTATGTTATAAGAATAAATACATGTCCACCAATTTTTGTACAATCAAATAAAACAAAGTTCTACAACATATAGCAACTAGATGCCTTACATTACTGGGATGCTTTCAACTGATAACTAAATACTAATCCATGTATCCATGTCCTCAATATTACAATCTGCAAAGTACATGTAAATAAGATATACCTTTCGCCTTCGTGGTTTATGGGCATTGACTTCGGAAAGCAAAGGACCTGCCTTTGTGAACTAACTTACCCACAGGAAGGAGATAGCTTGCAAATCATCTGTGTTGCATTCTCATCATCAACCAAGGTTTTGAACGAGGATCTCAGGTGAACACAGCTTGAGACCATCTAACAATTTTCAGAGATTACTTGAGTTTTCAAAACTAGAAGTTGATCTCACACTATACTCCGCAACAAGTTTTGCAAATGAAGAGGACTTATCTTCAAGCAATTTGGCTGGTGAGTCGTATTCTAACTCCCGCTCAAATGTACAAGAAAACCAACAATAAAAAAAATTCCAAGTGCGTATGAAAAGAACAAAAAAGAACAACAAAGAAAGACAATAGGACTATATGCCAACCGTTATCAAGAAGCAAGACCATGTCACTATCAAGAACAGATGCTATCCTATGTGCTATTGTGATGACTATAGAGTCCGAGAATTGTTGCCTCAGTGTTTGTTGAATGAGGTTGTCAGTGGCAGTATCATTTGAAGCAGTTGCTTCATCGAGCACCAAGACCTTGCTTCTCTTCAATATCACACGGCCAAGACAGACGAGTTGTCGCTGACCCATGCTCCAGTTATCTCCATTTTCAGCAACTGCAGTTTACATGGGTATATTGCATAATGCAGCACAGGGTAATCCTAACAATCTCCGGTTTGTCACTGCCAAGAACTGATACAGATATGGAATCATCGAATCATTCTAATTAGGAGGCAGATTACGAAGTACCTCCCCCTTGTTTCATAAAGGTAATCAATAATATTCAAATGTTAATTTGGATACACGCACATACGCAAGTTGCAATTGGTCTAATATTTGGGTAGAATAAATGGATTTGCGTTTTGCAGGGCATTTAAAGCAGCAGTTGCAGCAGTGAAATTGCATATACCATGTTGTCCAACTTCTCTGCCCAAAATGAGGATCAGTAAATGGTGCCGAAAGTGTTTTCAGTGTAAAGATAATAAAAACCTAGCCAACATGGCTTCAAATTTTCCATGGCCTTGGATGCATGAAAGAAGTGAGAATTCAAGCCAAGCTGGAGATTGTTGGGTTTATGTCTTGTATTTGGGGTTTACCAGATTCATCCATTGGGTTAGCCAGGGACAACGCTTTAGGTCAGAGGTATTTTGGTCATTGTACCGGGCTTTCTTAGGGGCTAAGAATAAGGGAGTTATATATTGTTAGATTGTATGGACTCAATCCATCAGATGATGTAATAAATTGATTAATTTCTTTATTTATCAATAATATCAAGCTTTCCTTTCATGAGATGAATGATGTTTTACTACTTAATGCACATGACCAATACATATGACATAATGGTTCATGAGATGAACTGGGTCCCATTAGGATATTAGATGTGATATATGTGTATGGATGAGATCCACACACGGGAGACGTGTCACAAATCTTATACTTAAATATCTTCACAACCGGTGATGAGACTGGGCATCTCATCTGATAAGGTTGCAGTACTTTGATCACTATGAGATAGTATGATTTATCTCGATCATCAGAATGTAAGATTCTGGATCACAGTGCTGGTACATTGGATGTATTGAAAGACTATGAGCAGCACCTTATGGAATACTGTCTTGAGTTTAAGGTTTGCTCTCATAATTCCCTAACAATAATCCTGAGACATTGATGAACTCAAATTTCTATCTATTCATTTGCTTTGAGTCACCAATGAGCGAGGCCAACTGTAGGTCAACACCTCGGTGTCTTGGGTACGTGGTAGTAGGACTGTGGGAACATCCAATGGTCAAGATGGAATCTATCTACATTATCCCCTTGTGCCAATTAATGGATTTGTCATTGTGCGCACCCATCTCGATTAAAAGTTAATTGGATGATACTGATGATCACTGTGATTAATTGGGGCTCAAGAATAATAGGATGTGGATTTAAATTGGTGGGACAATTTTAGTCCAATTGATCCATGAATATTGATAGAGGGGCCTACTTGTGGTAATCGGGAAGTTTAGGGTCTTCATTGTAATTTATTCCTAAGACTGGAGTGCAATTGCATTTATATAGTGGTGTTATTTGCAATTAACTGTGGGCCCGGATTGCACATGAGATGTGGGGTCGCGGTGTCCCAGTTGGAGCCAGCTTTCTATGGAATCCCTAGTAGTCCCCACGCTAGCTCAAGTTATTGGAAAGATACTAATCCTACTAGAATTCTAAGATGAAGGAATTAGAAAGTTACTATTTCTATTTGAAGTAAGACTTATAATAGTGGTAATAGTAAGGTTACTAATTTGTGTGGAAGTAAGACTTCTTTTTCAATTAGTACAAGAGGAGGGAAGGAGGTTGCTTAAAGTTATAAAAGGAGAAGCAAGGGGGCTGGGACAAACACACTCTTGGAATTCACGCCCAGCCTTCCCTTTTGTGCAAGAGTTGCACATCTCTTCTAGTTCCTTGAATTTCTTGAAGGGTTTTCTCTTGAAGTTTCTACCAGTCTTCTTGAGAAGAGAGATCTGATTCGGGACATAGCGTGGAAGATTAAAAGGTTTTGGAGATCCTAAATTGCTTACAAAGAAGGAGTTTTTTCAACTAGCAAATCTTCTTCTCCAATAGAGCATAACTAGGCTCCAAAGGTATAATCTGCTTCTCTATCTGTTGTAGATTATTTTGTTGCGTGGTGTTGCTTGTTCTATTGCTATACATGATAGATGAGTATGAAGGATTGCATCATGGATATGGTTTGTGGCCTTATGGGTATTTGATCCCTGAGTCAAGTGGGTCAAAAGTTTTGAAATCCTATCCACAAGGCCCACCTATTTCCAACATATATATCATGTTAACTTTTAACCCTAAATCTAAGAATGAAATAGTAAAGAGATAGTGAGTTCTCTTTGGCGGGGGTGTAGGAACATCACCAAACCACGTAAATCTCGTGTGATTTTCTCTCTTCTTGTGTGTGGCTTGAAATAGTGAAGAGATAGTGAGTTCTCTTTGGCCGGGGGTGTAGGCACATCACCAAACCACGTAAATCTCATGTGATTTTCTCTCTTCTTGTGTGTGGCTTGATTGTCAATGGCAGGTCTCAGTGCTTCCGCATGCACGAGCGCAACAAATCTCATAAACACGGAAAAAAATCATGGCACAAAATGCGGACTACATTTGAAATTCGGGTTTTGGGTCATCACCCTTTCTCTTCCCCAAACCTTCAGTACCATTTAGCTAACAATGCCCAAACCGATGTTGATTCCCCTTTGATTTGGGGAAAAATTATGATTGTAAATCTCTATATAGTCAAGTTCCTAATATAGAACCCATATGAGATCTCAGCCCAAGAAAGACCAAAACCCATAAGCCAAGAAAAGATGAAAGTATTTTGGCCTTTCAAAGTGTGTCGATCCGTTATGATCGACCCCCTTTATATATCTTCTGTATTTCCTAGTATACAATATCTTGTACATATACTGTGTCCCTTGATTTAAGAGATAGCAGCATCTAATTTGATCTATAAGATATGCATAAATGACTTAGCAACTTACACTCAGACTGACCCACCCTGACTTTGACCTGATGCAATTACATGCTTATATTAATAAGAAATCCAAAAGGGCACGATTTCTTTTTTATTCACTTAGAGAGATGGGATATCCTTATAACTATTTAAGTACTCAGCAATGACGTAACCATTAAAGAAACTTGATGCAAGTGTGACATCTTGGGTCAATTGAAATAGATATTAGATGGCTTAAAGAAGTCATACCTACAGATTCAAGCTTTCCTTCCTTCCTGCGAACTTCTTCTCCAAGTTGACACTTATCAAGAGCCTAAAAAATGAGTGATGCATTAGAAGAACACGAAACACCAGCATACAACAATCATAAGTGAAAAATAAAAAAAAAGCCCACTGTACCAAATATCAATAGAAAAGAACTAATTAACCTCCTTATTTAGTTTTGTGAATTTTTCTTTTATCCCTAGGAGTTTCAATGGTCAAGCTCGTAAGATTGCCAAACTCTGTCTTTCTATTGATTGGGATATTTTATGGGAGAGGGCTGCTTTTGAACTAGGGATGGGGGGTTGATTTTGTTGAGTGTTTCTTTTGTTGGTTTTATTATAAGCTTATTTACCAAAAAGATAGAAAAGAACTAAAGAAATTATGGATGAATTGAGTGATGGATTAAGCTCTTACATCCACTTTCTTATAGCTTTTGAGTTTGTTCTATCAAGCTCTTCAATCCTCTTGATGATAGCTTTTGAGTTTCTTCAATATGGTAACTTCACAACTGTCCATCCCTTGATTTCAGGGAAAATATTTACATAGCGAAATACACACACGTGGATCCAATCACTCATGGGAACCAATCACAAATAATACCAGGTACCTACTAGAAGTTCTTACGGTTGCAACCGAATGAACCTGACAAGTCTGGTTAGGTCCAAAACTGGCACATGATTAAAACCAGTAAGAATTGGCCAAAACTAACCAGATCAATGAACCAGTTAAACGCATCAATAAAAACTTCTATATATTTTTATTTAATGTTAAATCATTTTTTATGTTGTGGACAAATGTTCAGACTAGTTTGGACCAAACTGCCCGCTCATCTGGTTTGCCCGCCATTTCAGTTTTAAAAAGGTCGATTACAACACTTTTTACTGACAGGTTATTACTTGTTTAGTGTTACTATTCATTTCCACATGGCACATCAGTATAGGTTGATATCCTAACCATTCATTTTTACAGGTTGGAAAATCCTATAACAGATCGATCATGATCTGAAAATTAGATGTGACTGAACAATACTAACCCTCAACTGATAAAGGTGGAGGGTAAATGGAGATATGTTTTCTTAAAACAGTTCTTTTATTTCCTCAAAATGCCTCCAAGAGAATGGTCAGAATCATCTGAGAATAGTTAATTTTAGTCTACGGCCTTACAATGGTAAGATCTACTGTATGTTCACTTTGGATCTTATACATATATGCCAGGTGTATTTTTTTCTGAGGGGAAAAACTCACACACTCTGACACCTAAGTGGGGTGGTTTGGTGTTCCTTACTGAGTAGCCCAAAATGTGCGTGATGTGTATTAAAGATTGAGTCAGTGATAAGGAATAGAAGATGTCTTAGCACCATACTCCTGAGTCATGCCCAAGTATAATTATCATTAGGGGAAAAGTGGAAAACACAATACCTCCCAAAACTGTTCATCATTGTACTCCCCTAGCGGGTCAAGGTTGCTTCGCAGAGTCCCCTCAAACATCGCCGGGTCCTGTGGGATGATGCTCAGTCTAGATCTTAGGTCATGCAGTCCTATGGTTGAAATGTCAACACCATCTATAAGAACCTGACCACCAACAGGATCAACAATGCGGAAGAGCGTCTGTATGAGAGTAGATTTTCCACTGCCTGTCCTCCCAACAATACCAGTCTTCATTCCTCCAGGGAAATTGCAACTGACACCTCTCAAGACAAAAGGCAAATGTGGGGCATACCGAACCTGCAAGCACAGTAGAAACTATTATCAAAAGAACCATCCATATGAGAAAATTGAGTCACATGGGAACTTACAAATTGTCAAATTAAACATTTAAAAGTCAATTTAGTATATAATATTTTAGGAAAAAAAGCTTTGGCTTAAGCTATGCAACACACACACAGACACAAGAAAATGATCCCATTAAGATTTGTAAATCATATATACTATGTGAGCAAACACAACCCTCCCAACCACCATCACCATCACACCCACCGCAAACCACAAGTGGGCCCTGTGATGCCCTGAATTTCCACATCAACTATAGAGAGAAAAGTGAATGGGATTACATGTAGAGCTTACACCCTTACCTTGCATGAGGCCTATTGATGGGTTGAGGCTCATCAGAAACAAAACCGTGAGGCCCGTGAGCCAAGGTGGACAATATCATGCGTGAGTGTAGGGGTGAGTCGTTACAAATGGTATCAGAGCTGACTCTCGACTAGTTCGAGTGTGGGTCTCCTACCATGGTCTGGTGCAAGTGGGCCGGTTTCGATGTGGGCGGGCCAAGAGGGCTCGTAGGCTACAGGGACTGGCAGGCTACTGCACAGGGACGTGCAGCCTTAAGGGGGGTGGAATGTGACTCCCCGGATTCCCACATCAACTATAGAGAGGAAAGTGAGTGAGATTATATGTAGAGCTTACACCCTTACCTTGCATGAGGCCTTTTGATGGATTGAGGCCCATCAGAAACAAAACCATGAGTCCCGTGGGCCATAGCGGACAATATCATGCATGCGTGTAGATGTGGGTCGTTACAGGCTCCCACCACAACTTCCACACCTACCCGATTAATTACTCACTGTTTTAATATATTTGTATCAATGATGTGTTGGACTCGTGAGAGTCATTTGAATCAAACATCATGCATTCGTGTTCAATACCATAACACTTTCCCTGAATTGTAACAAAAAATTATATAATAGCATATACTAACACCATGGGGGGCTGCCCACAAAAAAAAAAAAAAAGATCTGAATATCTCCATGTGGAGAGATCCTCTGGCCGGCCCATCATTTTAAAATCTGATTCCCACAGTCTTAGCTGATTTTGCCAAGGAAAGAAATAAATAAAGAATGAAGGAAAGGGGAAGCAAATGGTAGGAAAGGAATGACTTGGAATGCAAGGAATGGAAAGACAACTTGCTTTCTTTCCTGCGACCAAAATCGGATCGAGAGAGACTCCTTTCTCTGTCTGGCTCTCTCCAATCCGACTTGTGAGTTGTGATGGTAGATCTTCTCCGGCAACAGGCAGTTTGCAAAGCGCAGACGGCGACCCACTTCTGCAAATCTACAATCAGATCAAAATCCAGCCCTCTGCAACTCTTCCTGATCCTCTGGCCCATCCCCAGTATCTTCACCCCAAATCAATACATCCCCCGATGCACCACCATCATCTTGGCAAGAACCTTGATTTGATGAGCTCACAGCACTGGATAGGCTTACCCTAAAATATCTGATGGGAAGAAACTTCTTGGGAGGTACTACCGCATATAATATCACTTCAGAAAGTGCTTTATTGGATGGTTTAGTGGGCTCTTTTGGTTGTGGCTTTATTTCATAGTCATCATCTCACTTTCACTCTCAATCAAGATCAAATCAAGTGGGCCTTTGTACACAAAGGTAAGTAGATGACCTCCTTTATCACTGTATGCATATCCCATCTTCTTTATCACATGAATTCAAATATTCAATTGTTTATGGTCATTATCTTCGTGCTTGATAATTCTAGCTTCGTTTAAATGCTTAGGATCTATGATCAATGGTTGGATCTTAATGCCCTTGATGATTTTTTTTTTTCAAATTCCATGATGCTTTTATATGAACTTGTCAATGCATGATATTCATATGCTAGTTGATATGATGATCCAATGCTCTATTTTGAATTTCATGTCATAAATCACATGATTGGATATTTGTGCATTGTATTTTGTTTATTTTATAATAATGATTTGAATTCTACTTTTTTTTTTCATTTAATGTAGTTAATAATAATTTTATAATAATTTTATATTATTTTAATTTATGATTTTTTTATAGGAGTGCTGACCATGGTTAAATCATCAGCTATTGATTCTTTTTTAAAGAGAAAAAATGCTCAAAATTTAGAGGATAGTACAATATCACCCTCTAGTACCAATGATTAATCTCATGAACCACAAAGTTCACGCCCTTCAAATTCTCTAAGAGTTGAATCTATAGATATTGATATTGTTTCTTTGAAGCGTGATCCAGGATTGCGCTGTCAAATTTGGGAATATCCTCTTGCTCAACAAGATGAAATTAGAGGTGCTTACGTCAAAGCTGGGCCTTATCAACATATTCTTTCTGTCTATCCGCTTTCTGGATCAGAAAAACATCCATGACGATTTCAATCTTCTTGGTTTAGAATATTTCCTTCTTGGTTAGAGTATTCTCCAGTGAAGGATGGGCATTTTGTCCCCCATGCTTTCTCTTTAATAAAAAGACAACTGGAAGTTTTGGAGCAAGTGCGTTCACCATTGAAGGATTTCGTAACTGGAAGGTCAACGATGGAAAGAAGTGTGCTTTCTTAAATCATATGGGAAAATATCCAAATTACTCGCCACATAATGCATCTGAACAAGCTTGTAGAGATTTGATGAATAAATTGCAATATATTGAGAAGGCACTTCATACATAGTTTTCTACCCAAATTGCAAACAACAGATTGCGATTGAAGACCTCTATAGATGTTGTTCGATGGCTTATATGTCAAGCGTGTGCTTTTAGAGGTCACAATGAACATCCAGACTCTAAGAACCGCGGTAATTTCATTGAAATGATTAAAATCTTGGCATCATATAATGAAAAAGTTGTGAATGTTGTGTTAGATAAAGCCACTAGAAATGCTACATATACTTCACCTAAAATCCAAAAAGAAATCTTACATATTTTTTCAGAGAAAGTTAAAAATGCAATTCGAGAGGAAATTGATGATGCAAAATTCTGTATTATTGTGGATGAAGCTCGAGATCAATCTAAGAGGGCAAATGGCTCTTGTTTTAAGATTCGCTGACAAAAAATGTTTTATACGTGAGAGATTTTTTGGTCTTGTTCATGTTAAAAATACAGCATCACAAACTCTAAAAAAAGAGATATCAGTGGTCATTTCTCGTTATAATCTAAGCATTCAAGATATTCGGGGGCAAGGATATGATGGTGCAAGTAACATGCGCGGTGAATGGAATGGGTTGCAGGCTTTTTTTTTGAATAATTGGCCATATGCATACTATGTTCATTGTTTAGCTCATCGTCTTCGGTTGACTTTGGTTGCGGCTTCCAGTGAAGTTATTCCTATCTAACAATTTTTCTCGAAACTAAATTTTATCATCAATATTATTGGTGCATCTTGCAAGCGTCGTGATGAGTTACAAGCTGCTCAAGCTGCTGAACTTGAATGTATGATTGCCATTGATAAAGTTGAAAGTCGTAAAGGGCTTAATCAAATTGGCACTTTGCAACGGCCAGGCGATACTCATTGGAGTTCTCATTATAGCTCTTTATGCAGCTTATTAAATATGTATAAAGCAACATGTTCGGTTCTTAAGAATATCATTGATGATGGATCTACATATACTCAACGCGGGGATGCAGACTCAGCTTATGTTACGATAACTTCTTTTGAGTTCGCATTTAACTTGCATCTTCTGAAAGAAATATTAGGAGTCACCATAGTTATCGGAATCCTACGATTTGTATCCCGAATACCGATTCATATCCCGAATCTTAAGGAAAACGATTCGTATCTTTGTAATGAATCCCATTTACAAATGAATCTTAGGATTCAGGTGTGAATCCTATGAATCGATACTCGTTTCATTGAATCTTACGATTTAAGCGATCCAACTAAGCAAGAATGGCTATAGCCAATAAGCTAATATTAATAATCTTTTACCTTTTAACTTTCTTTATTCTCTCTTTCTTTTATCGCTTGTATTTTTTAAAGGTTATTTAGTAGTTAATGAAACCTTGTAACAATTTTTTACGGCTTTGATAAGGTTTTAAAAATAAATAAAGAACATGCATTTAACTAAAGCATTCGACTGTACGTATGGTGCTTGTTTATATATTCTTCTTCTTATAATCTATTTTGGTTTTTTTTTTCTTTATGAACACTTTCTTAACTTTAAGAGATATCTTATCGTGAAAGATTGATGTTTTGGATTTTATTTTATTTTTATATTTTGATTTGAAGATTAAAATATATATATATTGATACTTTAAAATTATTTAATTATTTACACATCATTTATTTCATATATATATATAAAAAAATATATGTCATGATGTTCTTGATATGATTATATAATAGACTTACTTGTTATAATATTTATACTACTATAAATGGAAAAATGGATGGTTATGAATAATTACTTTTTCATTTTCTTTTAATTTTTAATTATTTTTGATTTTTATTAGAAAAATAAAAAATCCTATGATTCACGATAATATTCGCGATTCGATTCATGGGTATGAACGATTTGCGATACGATTCCGATTTTGAAAACTATAGGAGTCACTAATGATTTGTGCCAAGCTTTACAACTCAAATCCCAAGATATTCTAAATGCTATGCACTCAGTCTCTACTACAAAAGCAATCATTCAAGAATTGAGGGAAAGCAGCTGGAATAAATTACTTGATAAAGTAATGTCGTTCTGCAAAGAACATTCCTGATATGGATGCTCCATATAATGCAGGTAGAGGCCGAGTTCGCCGTCAACAATATCCAATTACAATGGAGCATCATTATCGAGTGGATGTCTTTACTGCTTTAGTGGACTCTCAATTACAAGAGGTAAATAGAAAGTTTAATGAGCGTCCCGTGCAACTTCTCAGTCTTAGCTCTGCCTTGGATCCCAGGAATGGTTACATGTCATTCAAAATTGATGACATTTGTAATCTTGTGAATCAATTTTATTCTCGAGATTTTAATGATCAACAAAAAAATCATTTGAAGTTCCAGCTACAACATTATGAGCGTGAGGGGTGATGTACCTCACCATCCATATTTTAAGGAAATGAAGACCATAGCTGAACTTAGCAAAGGATTAGTAGAAACAGGAAAGTCAGATATCTATCCTTTCATATATCGATTGATATGTCTTATATTAACTCTTCCAGTTTCAACAGCAACAATAGAACGAGCATTCTCAGCCATGAAGATTGTTAAAATTGCACTTCGCAACAGAATGGAAGATGAATTTCTTACTGATTATTTAATTGTATATATTGAAAAGGAAATTGCAGAGAAATTCAGTATTGAAACAATTATTGATGATTTCAATTCAATGAAAGAACGTCGAGCACAACTTCAATAATTTTGATTATCGCATATTTTATTACTAAATTTTTCAATTTTGTTTAAATTTTTTTTTTCTTTGGCCCCCCTAAACAAAATTCCTAGTTCCAACCCTGACTAACACCAAAGAAAAATAATATATAAAACAATTCTAAAAGCCATGTTAATGCGTGAAACAACTTTATTCTCAAGAAATCATTACATTGCAAAAGATCCAATGCTGTCAGGAAGTACCTGTAAATCACGAATATCAACTTCTCCTTGCGTTGGCCAGTCATGGCTTGGCTTGTTATTTTCTAAAACAAGAGGAGGTTCACTAGGAATGCGCATATAATGAAATATCCTCTTAACTGATATAATTTTGTTTTCAACATTGCATAGATTCCATATGACCATTGCTTGTAGCATGTGCAAATTAAGTCCATATGTCACTGCTAAGCCAGCAATACCTGGAAACAAAAAAAGAAGTAAGATTCGTGTTCATCACATGGAATTGAAGAAAGAAGTTAAAAGGAATTTCAAAATTTTCAAAGCTCTTACCTGGATCAATCATTCCCTTTGGCATGGATATCAAGAAAACCAATGAAAAGGGAAATGTGAGACATGATAACAAATCCAGCCGCAAGCAAAGCCAATCCCTAGCCCCAACATTGTGGAACTTGGGTCGGGAATACCCATCAGTCAGCTGGAGATTTTTATTGAAAAATATCAAAACCTGATCAAAACTCCTAATTGTCGTTGATCCTGATAAAGATTCCGCAAAATGTTGTATGCAGGGAGCTTTGCAGACTCCAATAAGTCATGCGAGCTCTCGCGCCACAGCTATGTAATATTTCTGTGGTATAGGTTGAGTACAAACATATGATTTTTCTAGTTGATAAAAAGAGCAAGAAAAAATAGATTTTTCAAGTCGATAAGAATCATAGAGACAAAGCTGTCTAGAATTTAATGAATTCCAGAAACATTTAAAATTACACAAACATATTGCAAAACTATATGCGAGCATCGATTGATCTGAATGATCATTCATAAATAATATCATAATTCAGAAAATTTTAGAAAAGATGAAAATGATTCAGAACTGGATACAAATATGTAAAATATGTGATGTGGACTAATGTCTCTTTTGCTTATGTTCGAAGAGGTGGGAATGTTGGTGCTGATTTGCTTGCAAGGCAGGAGTCTTGATAGCTAAAATGATTGGTTGCAGCTCCTTTTCTTTGCAATTGCCTTTTGGATTTTGGTAGAGTGACCACCCAACAGAACCTACCTTCTAAACCATAGTTTTTTTTTATCTCACAAACAGAGGCCAAGCTGAATCTAGCTTTGGAAAGAGAAATTAGATTACAGAAAGGCTAAAATTGAGCTTTCCAAAGAAAAAGCCTTGATGACAAAGACTTATAAGCTGCAACCTACCTAAATGAAATGGGGTGCATCCTTAACCCAACAATGGGCCACCAACAGCGATGGATAGAGTTGGTGATACAGGACAAGCCCAAGGTCATCCATGGGTAGACCCTCCAACGGGCCCAACCCAATTATCTTGTTCAAGCCTTGGGCCCAGCCCATTTTTTTTTTATGTTATTTAGGCCTTTAATTATGTTTTAGGTTGCTTATTAGGATGTTTTAATCCTGACCATCAATGTGTTTGGATGGTCCAGATTAGTCTTAGCGTTGTTTATTTTCATATATAATGTTGTAAAGCCTCTTTGGCTAGGTAATGAATGATTGATGATTAATGAAAATGAGTTTACTTCGAGTTCTCCTCCAAGAAATCCCTAATGCCTTCTGGATTGGAGTTTGGTGAAAGCCCAATTTCTGAGTCTCTTGATCCCTACCTTGCTCGTCTGACGTAACGCCTCCGGATCGGAATTTGGTGAGAGCCCAATTAAAGGTATCCTCTTCTCTATTTCTTTTCCTACGAGCAATCTTCCTAACCCTAAATCTCCATTTAAGATCCTATTCATCAGATTTGCGACCCTTGTCGCTAGATCTCAGCCCAGGTTTTTTGTTTTTTTCCATTAGTCCATCTCACCCAGCCCCTGCCCGGATAATCACAAGGAATACAAGAAATACGAGTTCTACACAACTGGGTCTTCCCTAAGCATTTTGGGAGTTCTATCTTCCATTGAGATCCTACCCATTCATCCCTATCTTTTCTATCTTCATCGCCTTCCCGTATCTCTACCTCCGTTGTCCGCACCAGTAGGGTACTCTGTATTAGTTGAGATGACCAACTGAAATTTGATTGAGTGTTATACTTCATAATCATCATATCCTGGAATACTTGATTGAGCACAAAAAAGATGACTCCTAAGTAGAAAGAGAATCACTCTTGGTAAGGTCTGCTCTCTGTCGATCATTAAGAATGAATGAGAAGACAAACGGCGTCTCTATGCAATGAGACATCCAGCAACATCTAACGACACTGGAACATGCTAGTGGCATAGAATCTTCCCTGTGGACAGAGGGTCATTTGAATTAAGATTCTATGCCATAGGGAAGACTCTATGCTATATGGACCAAAAATCCCCAATACGAATTAAGATTTATGGCCTTAGATGTCATTTGAATTTACAACACGATCCAATTTTCAGAACACCTGTTCAATCTCAAAAGATGTTCCAAATAAAGACACTGAATTGTGGATGATAAGCACAAGAAATACTAAGCATTACCTGATACCAAATGCATATTGCAATCACGGGGATAAAAATGATGAAAACCTGCCATGCAACCTGGGACATAACAGCAATGATTCCTATGAGCTGTATCACCGAAAAGGCAACTGACCCCATTTGGTTGGGAATTGATAGATCCACATCAGTTTGATCAGTCGAAGCCTGCAATAAAAATGGAAGCCTAACTAAATAAGAATGTCAGCATTTGGAAAAAAAAAAAAGTCTTAACAGCTTTCAGTAAACAGGTGTTGTGGTTGAAAAAAGAGAAGACTAAGAAGATGATCACTTATTCTGTTCAGGCTACACCCACTTGGAGCGGCATCAAAGAATGCCATGGGAGCACGGAAAATACACATGTGCATCTTGTTGAAAAGTATAATTGTAGTTGTGTACCCAGCTGTTACTAGAAGCAAAGCTCTAATTAGGATGAAAAAGGAGCTTCCAAGTGCCAAAGCAACATAGACAAGAATGAGAAGCGAGATTTTAACCGTAGGAGTTGCATCTTCTGAGACTGGAGTAGCCAATGCCATCCAATAATTGCTGCCTATCTGCAGAATCTGAAACAGAATCTGGGCCAGCAATATACGTGGCACGAGAAATCCTTTGTAAGAAGTAGTCAGATAGTTCCAGTAGACAGATAGACCAACTCTGCCTTTCTCCCTCTCTTCTTCTTGTACAAGCTGCTCCTGCTTGACTATTTCTTCTGTCTTATTGCTCTTCTCTTCCCTTTTATCTTCTTCTTTCTGCATAGTACTTGTGCTTTTTCAAATATCGCTTGAACCATCTCCCAGGCTGTTATTACTTAAGATTTGAGTAGTGCTTACTTCAGAATCAGGAACTGGAACTGTCCCCATAGAGTCGATCACAGACAAAGCTAGTTTATGTGCACTAACCAGTTCGACAAAGTCCGCTCCTGAATTAAGAATGTCGTCGTATTTTCCAGCTTGTGTAATCCTCCCATCTCTCACTACCTATCAAAACATAGAAACGAGATTGCTTCCTTTACATTACAGATATTTTAACTAATGGTGACTTACGAAAATAAATGAAAACAGAAGTGCTCACCAAAATAAGGTCAGCTGCAGGTAAAAACTCTACTTGATGGGTGACATAGATCACTGTCTTTGAACCTAAAAGCCCAAGTATACACTCCTGCCAGACAGAGGTTTGTTACTCACTTGAAGGTTCGTTGTCTTTCCCCCAATTGTTAGAAAAATTATATTACCAAGAAGGAACTTGCAAAAGTGAGAAAGTGAAAAAACTTTTAAGGACTACATTTCATAAATTCACCATGTTTTCATTAACAAAACTTCTCTACTTAATATAGAAAAATTATAATTATCATAATCTAATTCAAACCTATAATTATATCATATATCTAACAGCCAGAATAAAAGAATGAGCTTATCTGCAGACACTTTTGCCCAAAAAGTGAGCCTTCTGATACTGGAAAAGACAGTGAAGGAACTCATATGAAGGTTCTTGCAATTAAAAACAAGGTATTGGATGGCTCTAGCATCTATGATGTCCAGATATGGGATGGACATGGTAAGGACATGCCAGCGATATCACTGGGAGAAGGAAAGTAAGTACTGGATTCAAGATATGTTTCCTATTTTTAAGTATATGTGCATCAGAGCCTTTGGGTGCATCTGGATGTTCTCAAACCCCATGCGGTTTGAATACTTTGACTGAACAGATAACTGTTTGGGACAACATAGGATTTGAAACCTGATTTAGGTGGGATGCTTTCTCTACTGCTTTGATTTTCTTAAATCAATATTAAGGCATACTCCACTGAAATTGGTTGGAAAAAAAAGAAGTCAGAAAAGCAATATTTCCGCATAATATAACTTCAGATTCTTGCACAGTTAATTCAGTAACAATCTAGACTTTGATAGTCAAATGATTGCAGTTTGAGGTAATCATGAAATGGTGAGGTAATCACGAAATGCAACCTTATATTTTTTACAGATATTAGGAAGTGAGTTTACATTTCAAATAAGTTTAATTTTGAATCGAGTAGGGTATGAATTGAATATGTTAGTGATAATAGGAAGTGTGTTTAAATTTCAAATAAGTGAAGCTTGAATTAAATAGCATTTGAAGGTGTTATCTTATTCTCTCCTACCTATAAATAGGATATTTCTCTCATAATTGCATACAGTGAATTCTATGAGCCTTTAGAATTTCTACAATATACCAATTTATTTTGGTAGTATAATTTATCCCTCGACGAGCATGCCGGGATAAAGTAGCATACCATTAAATTACAATAAAATGGAGCAGAGTTCATTCAAAACAGCTATGCATGTTGGACTATAATCATGAGAAAAATAAATAATAGCAACATTAACACCAGAGGCAAAAGAGAGTTACCTTAAATAGATGGGTCCCTGTATGAGCATCAACAGCACTGAAAGGGTCATCCAATAGATAAATGTCAGCATCCTGATATAAAGCACGTGCAATCTGTATTCTTTGCTTTTGTCCACCACTCAAGTTGATTCCTCTCTCCCCAATAACCGTCTGGTCCCCAAAGGATAAAACCTCAGAGTCTTTCTTTAGTGAGCATGCTTCAAGCACAGATTCATACCTTTCTTGATCCATTTCCTTACCAAAAAGTATGTTTTCTTCGATTTTTCCACTCTGTATCCAAGGTGATTGAGCGACATAAGCCTTTGTTCCGCTCAATGTAATGGTTCCCGATATCTTTGGTACTTCTCCTAGAATGCAGGAAAGCAAACTAGACTTTCCTGAACCCACTGTTCCACAAACAGCCACTCTCATGCCATGCAACACTTGAAAGTTTATATCTTTAAGAGTGGGGTTCGCAGAAGAAAGATCCCAAGAGAAATTCCAATTGCTGATTTCAATCACAACATCAGAACTACCATTTGGAAGCTGCTGAACTGCATCGGGATCCAAGTCCTCAAGGCGGAGAAAAGATGCAATTCTGTCGAGGGAAACCTTAGTTTGTACAACCATTGAGATCATATCAGGGAGACTATAAACAGGCTCTTGCAGTATACGGAACGTCGCAAGCGAAGACAGAACCTTTCATGATTCTAAAGGTATTCCCATAAGCATACAAGATACAAATGTGACCACAGCCACAAATGTAGGCGCACCCCAGAAAACAACCATCATAGTTGCTGATGTTTAGGCAAATTTCTTTAACCAATGCTCTTCATTCTTCCTGAGTTCCATTATCTTGGACAAGAATTTCATCTCCCAACCCTGGAGCTTGAGAATTCTCATGTTCCTCAAAATCTCAGATGTTGCTTTCATACGCGCATCTTTAGAATTCATCAACTTATCCTGATACTTCTCTTGGAACTTCCCCAATGTGAAATTTGCCAACATAAGTATGACAGTGGCCACCAAAGCAGAGACCGAAGCTAACCTGAGGTTCTTGTACAAGATCAACAGAGCAAGAATGATCTGCAAAGGGATCATCCAAATATCATGTAAAAACCAACTGAAATCCCCAATCCGTTCAGCATCGACGGTCATGACATTGATAATTTCTCAAAATGTGTGGCTCTGCTTCGATCTGCTTGACAGTGAAAGTCCCTTCTTGTATGGCATTACGACCAGTGCTGCTCAGACTCTTAGCCCGGCCTGTCGCAGTCTAAAGAACCAGTGCCTCCGTGAAAAGCACCCCATCAGCTTCGCAATGACAAATGCAGAGACCAGAGCATACCCCTCATTCTCATATTGTCATCGACCATTGAGGTATTGCACAAAGGTATCAATCAAGTAGGGACCAACATAAGAACTGGAAGTGTTTAGAAATGCGAGAAATCCTGTCAATAGGACTTCTTTCCGCACCGAAAAGAGTAGTGCGTTCACCAGTTTGAGTGTTCCTACTCCATTACTATTGGTCCTACAATTAGAATCAGTGGTGCTGCTATCACTACTGCTCCTACAGGACTCTTCAAGCTCGTTATGGAAAACATGGAACACACTGTTAGCGCTATCAACATCTGCAAGCTCGGGAATGTCATCAAGGTCTAATGTTTTTTTGTTACCAAGTTTCATCAAAGGGCCCATCCACGAGAATGAAAGGATGCTTAGAAGACTGGCATATGCATAAGGAGTCACCTCACGGGATCTAACATCATTAGTACCATTCAAAAGAGGTTCTTCAATAAGATGAGTCATTTCTTCATTCCTCTTTCCAACAAATCCAGTGTAACAAAGGAGAAAACTGAACAGAACAGACCCAACATCCATAACCCACAGATGGGTTGGCAGAATTCCAGGTTTTCTATAGTAAACTAGGTTCACAACTATGAAAGAACACGAAATCAAGAAGTAGGAACCCCACCAAATCCTTAACATGGTTGGAAGTCTCTTCCCATATGATTGAGAGAAGTCAAAGTGCAAATAAGCAGAAATTGCCAACCAAACAAGGGTTCTAACAACTAGATCCAGCTGGGTTGCATGATATTCTTCAGACCAACCAAATCTACACCAATAAAAGTAGTTGAAAATGCATAGGAAGAGATGAAACAGAGACAAACCCAAGCAGGTGAATAGGGTTGCTTTGTAACCAAAAAAGGTGCTTCCTTTACACGTCTCGTGCGTACGTTCAAGACCACCGGTCTTGAATCGCTTGGAAATCCATATAATGAATAAGAGAATAAGCAAAAGAAGATGAAAAGAGGCTGAAAACCCATGAAGGAAATTGGGTTTTTGGAGAAAGGCCATTGCTTTTTGCGTGTGGGGAGAATGAGACGAGAAGAGCATTGACATGCTATTCATTGCACTGTGAAGAACTCTCCACTTTTAAAATGGGTGGGTTTCTTTGTTAGCAGAAAAGATGAGTGGAGTTTGCAGATTGAAGCAAGAACTAGAAGTGACTTTGAGAGAGAGAGAGAGTCAAAAAAGGGCTGCGGCTTCATTGGAAGGGAGTGCAGATTACGTGGTGCGCAATTAATAGAGGAGCCAACGACCGAAGAAGACAGGGTAAGCAAGCAAACGGCATGGAAATAGCTGCGAGTTCGGATCGTCTGAGGCTTTTGCCCCACGGTGACAGTGGGGAAGCCAATTAGGGGCCGCCGAGTCACCATAAGATGTCCAACATGCGTGAGAAACCGGAGATATTATTATGATTGAAGGGATTCCTTATATTTGCTAACATTAATATCATTTTGGATCATATCCTTGATGCAGTTTGAGAGGTTTCGGAGAATATTCCACCATCCAACTTACCGGGTTTTGCTTGGCCAGAAGGAAAGGAAGATCCCAAGCAGTTTATGGGTGAAGGAGGTAAGCTATAGCTAGAGTTTCCTGCAAAGCTAGCTGGAGGTCTTAAACAAACTAAAACCTCAGAAAAATTATAGGGTGCTGACTGCTGATGCATTAGGATTTGTGCGGTGTCTAGATGCCCATACACCCATACAGACAAGTGAACCCAACAGCTCTATATTCCAGTTCATAGATCTGATGCAGTGCCCCATGCATCAGGATGCCCAAAATTTTTTAAATCAATAAAGAATCTGGAAATTCTGAAACTGAGGTTTCGGCGAAAGGAGAGCATCCTGCATCCGTCATGGGCTGTTTCAGATAAAAAGACCAAACTTACTGATTGATGCACCCCACTAGTATAGAATGGACATGTTCCAGAGTTATATGCATATTTGAACCCTCATCATCATCATCATCATCATCATCATCATCATCAAGGTCATGTCCCAGCTATATTGGGTTCAGTTACATGAATTATGTTTCTCCATTCTAGTCTATACAGGGAAAAATCCTTAAGTAGGTTGACTTCTTCAGATCTATCCTTACTATATTCATCCACTTCCTTTTTGGCTTACCCATTTTCTTTTAGGGGCATATTAGAACCATGTGATGCCTTATGATTTCAAGATTAATTGCTCTGACTGGCTAATTATTTATGGCCCAATTTAGATCCTCAAAACTCAGTTTCCCTACAACCAGTCTAGCTGCAAATCAAATCCATGACTTTGTTTACCTGTAATTGGTTTTATTAGAGAAAAACCAAAACAATCGTCTCTCGCAGGTAACCAAGTACTGAAATGCATGAATCAACATTCACACAAGTCGCCTGCACTCAAAATGGCCCTTTGGAAGTCTATATTTCTACTGTTGCTATTGAATCCCATGCATAATGGTGATCTGTGTTTACTGGATCAGAGTCGATTCAAGCAAAGAGTTTGGATAAAAGGGGCCCGAGCAAAGGAGGAAGAGACAAACATTCCAGTTTACCCTGGTTCAGGTTGCTAGTCTGCCCCTTGGCTCCCCGTTCAGTAGTCATGATAGCTAGTCATTCACTTTTTATTTTATGGAAATCTTTTGACAGAGAGTGGGTGGTTCCTGGGATGGTCACTGGCTGACTGAACGCTTACTCCATGACGGTGACGGTTCTCGAAACGTGTAGCTTATTAGTTTTCACCAATGCTGATAGCAGCCTGGTGAATAAAGTAGTGATTCAAGGTCTGCATTATCAAGCCTCAACTTGTACATGCACATGTATAGTCTGCAAGTGTTATTGTTTGTATAAAAATATAGATCAAACTACCAAAATCAAGATTTAATGAGAAGTAAAGTGGAATTTCTGTGTGCTGCCAAGTTTAGAGATCAGAAGCTGGTTATTTATTTGAGTTGATTTACAGGTTGATCAATGATTAGTTTAGATGTTAGTTGTTGATCTAAAATGCGAGAACCTCCAAGTGCATTTTAATTAAAAAAAAAAAATGAGTTGATGTGGACCTAAATACTCCAACTGAGCATGGATCTAAGTGAGTTGAAGAACAGAACATCCACATTCAACCATCTCGTCTTTCTACTCCCATTGCTGATCTTGACCACCTCAATTTCAGTTTTAACCTCTCAATTTCAATATCGATTTTGACTGACATTAAAGGCCATAGTCAATTTGATTAAAAAAAGAAAGTAGTAGAAATTTAGATTTCTGTAATTGTGTGAATGTGGTTCTCTTCGGAAGAGCTCTATATTTAACATTGACTATGCTTTAAATGGAAGATTTTACAACAATTGCGTCCCATTTGATTGGGGTGATTACCATCAAAGATTTCTACTGATAAAGCAATCTATAACCAATCAAAAACTTCTTTCTATTTGTGTCGCGACCCCGGACCGGGTCCATAACCCACGGGCCTGGTCCGGGATCGGGACTGAAGGAGGATAATGGATAAATGGATAAAATGAATGAATGATCCAATCCATGTCAACACTATGAATTAATTTAATCAAAACGTATACGAGTCCACCGAGAATGCCACTCGTACACGCGATTTCCCACAGGTATCCACGGTGAGGATATCACATCAACATGAATATTTCTTTTAATGTGTGGAAGCATGTAGCAAATCTAATCCTTACATTCATGTCCAAGATAACAAGATTAACACATATTTAATACCAGTATCAAAGTGAGCAATGATCAATAGCTAATTCCCAAAAGTAAGTTAAAGTTTATAACCAAATCATTTAATTACAACTCCCCAAAAATAGAGGCCAACAAAGGCCAATATAACAAAATATCATGTTCCCAAAAGAATTGGTTAATTTTTATCCCAAAATGTTACGTAGCTCAAGCACCCGAATGTCTAAACGACATTATCGGCGTGCCATTCGACTAAACGTTGCGGTTCTCCGACTGCCTCCTCATGCTCCTCCTCGGGAAAGCCGACAACGGGACCTGAGTACCAAAACAAGGGTCAAACACAACGGCTTGGCAAATGGTGAAAAGATAAACAATAATTAAATTTACCTTGGAAAACATTTAAACTTGTTAAAACAATAAATCTCATAAAATAGGATGATCATTCATTTGAAACATAAATGCAATATAAAACATGTAAGGTATCCAAGGAAACGGGAAACAACAAGATGGCAACTACACGAAGCTAAGTTCTCTATCACCGAAGTGACATGAGCATATCGAGATGTTGATCTCAGTCACCGAAGTGAGGAGATGCAACATAAATAACATATACAAATATATATAATAAATACGGGACATGACCACGGTAACAAGCAGGGCATCGGGAACCACAGTAGCCATCTGCGGCATCGGAAAAATACCACGGTAATAACCAGGTAGCGGGATCCAAACTGCAGCGGGCGGGACGGGAGGGGATTTCCAAGTCGGTGGATCAGACCGGCAAGGTTATCCAAGCTTAGTGGTGCCGACTCATAGGTCAAATATCATAAATCAAGACATGTACAAAAATTCATATGATGCACTTATATAAACGGGTGGGACGGGATGCTCAAAGGTACAATTATCATTTTAAACGGGAAGTGCATATCGGGATTAGCAAAAATGCTACAATTGCAAATTCAGTATTTTCGGGAATGGTAAATCATAATTCAAGAGGTTCAGGACAAAAATCGAGATTAGAAATTTAATCAAAGTGAATAAAGGTCCCGTATGTCATATACAATAAAAATTGGTACTCCTTGAGTTTGGAGACATTCCGGGCTCTTTATACACCTTAGGATTTTCAAAACTTAAATGAAAACTTGTGATTTGATTTCTCTTTTCAAATGGGCACTACACAAAGGTTACTAGTTTTCCCATCACAATAGGATTCCCAACAACCGCCTCTCAATCAAATAAACATTTCATTTTCTCTCACAGATTAGTCCCGGGTGAACAGTGCTGATCACTCGAGCGGACAGGAAGTTCGCTCGAGCGACGAGCTCTCTGGAATGGCTTTCTGGGTGGTTCGCTCGAGCGGATAACGGGTTCGCTCGAGCGAACATGTTGGCTCGAGCAAATAAATAGTTCGCTCGAACTAACAATGTTCTGTGACGCTCTGATAAACCTTCTGGGAGAGTTCACTCGAGCGGATAACGGGTTCGCTCGAGCGAACATGTTGGCTCGGGAGAATAAATGGTTCGCTCGAACTAACAAGGTTCTGTGATGAGCCTGATACAGTTCTGGGAGTGTTCGCTCGAGGGAATAAGGGGTTCGCTCGAGCGAACTGTCTACTGGAATAGTTCGGAACCTGTTCTGGACACTTTGCTCGAGCGACCACGAGGTTCGCTCGAGCGAACTGCCCAGAAATGGGTTCCGGGACAGTTCTGCTCCCATTTCATTTTCACTTCTTACAACTCCCTTAGCCGCAATTTCACTCCACATGAGAGGCCCTAATACTCCTTTCCAACATCATTCAAGCTTCACATCAACACTCCCATCATCATCAATCAAACACCTTCTTCTCCTCCATCACATTCAACCATAAAGAACAAGAAAAAACCCATATCATAAGAGTTCATTTAAACTACCGTTAAGCAATAAATGCAAACTACCAACCACAATTCCAAAACCATTTAATGAGCTAATAAGAGTCATTAATGCACATTTAATTCGATCAATACAAATCAATAGTAATATGAAATCATCAATGCATTTTATCAAACTCATTAAAAGCTCAAAATCATCATTCATCCACTTGCCTCAAGGTCTCTAACAAGCAAATGAAGCTCCTAATCACTTCTCCAAGCTCAAAACCACAATCTCTACAAAAACCTCCAAAACAAACCCTAAAATGGGTCATGAAATCATCAATGCATTTTATCAAACTCATTAAAAGCTCAAAATCATCATTCATCCACTTGCCTCAAGGTCTCTAACAAGCAAATGAAGCTCCTAATCACTTCTCCAAGCTCAAAACCACAATCTCTACAAAAACCTCCAAAACAAACCCTAAAATGGGTCAAGCAAAGAAATAGAAAGAGGGAGCTTCCAATATTGAAAATGGAGCTCCTCAAAGGCAAAAAAAGTGCATATCTAAGAGATTAGGAAGAAAACTTACTTGTAGAATCTCCAAATGGAGAGAGTTGGATCAAAAGGGATCTTGGAGATGGAGATTTTCTTCAACAATGGTATCAATGGGAAGCCTTGAAGGAGAGGAAGAGAATGGTGATCTCCATTATGATGTTGGTGCAAGCTTGGTGGTGTTGTGATGATGGAAAAGCAAGAAGAAGGACAAGGAAGAAAAAAATTCTAGGCAAGAAAGTTGCTGGAAAAAGAGAAAGAAGAAGAGATGGGTTCTTATATAGCATTTGCAAGTGGGCTCCACCACTTTGGAATTTTGAAAGGTTGAAATAGTAGTTTTCGGGACCTCGGATGAAATCGACGAAGAAGGAAGAAATGTTCGTAGAAATTTCTAGTTTCTAAAAAGTATATGTTTCGCGGGTTTCGGGAATATCAAATATTTGGTCCAGATTTAGTGTAAAAAGATTGTTTTGCCCTCGATGCAATGGAAGTCGGGTTTCGGGACTTGGGACGGAAACGGGATCAACATGAAAGTTGTAGAGATTGACGAGATTAATAAAACGGGATAAAAACACAAATCCAAAGAATCTCAATTAATCCACCAAGAACACGCAAAGTCATAAAAAGGAACCCCCAAAGGGCCCCACTAATCACAAAGGCACTCAAAGTTCTCCAAAGCTATAACAAAGCTATTCTAAACCCAATCTAAACGAAACACACTAAACACACTTAGAGCTAACGCACAACTTAATCAACACTAATCGAGGTCACTCGGGTCGGGGTCTTACATCCTCCACCCCTTGGGATATTTGGTCCACCAAATGAAATACAAAACTCACCTCAGGGAGAAGATGTGGATACTTCTTCTGCACTTGGTCTCGCAATTCCCATGTCGCCTCTTCCGGTCCATGATTCTCCCAAAAGCACTTTAACCCACTGAATTGTACGCGTCCTCAATTCTTGCTCCTTTGTATCAATGATCTGAATAAGCTTCTCGACATAGGTAGCATCCTCTCTGATTTCCAACGGTTCATGCTGGTGGAGTACATGTGAAGGATCGGGAACATACTTCTTCAACATAGACACATGAAAAACATTGTGTACACCAGATAGCTCGGGTGGTAAGGCTAATCTATAAGCTACGTCACCAATCTTGCTCACAATGTCGTATGGTCCAATGTATCTCCGAGATAACTTGCCTTTCTGCCCAAATCTCAATGTTCCCCTAGTAGGTGACACCTTCAAGAAAACCTTATTTCCTTCTTTGAACTGTGAGTCTTTTCTGTGAGAATCTGCGTAACTCTTCTGTCTACTCCAGGCTACTTTCAGACGTTCTTGAATCTGCCTGACCTTGTCACTGATTTCACTCACCATGGCTGGCCCATGTAAACTACGGGTACCAACTTCTTCCCAACAAACAGGTGTCCTATACCTTCTGCCGTACAATGCCTCAAACGGCGCCATCCCAATGCTCGAGTGGTAGCTGTTGTTATACACAAACTCACACAAAGGTAGAGTCTCGTCCCATTGGGTCTTGAAGTTTAACACACAAGCACGGAGCATATCCTCAAGAGTCTGAATTGTTCTCTCCGATTGGCCATCTGTCTGAGGATGGTAAGCTGTGCTGAATTGTAGCCTTGTACCCATAGACTCATGCAGTGTCTTCTAAAATCTCGAGACGAATTTGCTGTCTCTATCAGACGTGATGGAAACTGGCTGGCCGTGTCTGCTGACAATCTCACTGACAAACAACTCTGCCAAAAGTAACATGTGCATCTTCTTTCCTGTCTTCATCGGGATGAAGTGAGCTGACTTGGTGAGATGGTCTACAATGACCCAGATAGCATCATTACCTTTGCTGGTCCTTGGTAGTCCCGAAATGAAATCCATAGTAATGTGCTCCCATTTCCATTCCGGAATCTATAACGGTTGCAACAACCCTGGAGGTTTTTGGTGCTCTGCCTTGATCAATTGATATGTCATACAACGGGAGACAAACGCTGCTATCTCTCTCTTCATGTTGTTCCACCAAAATCTGCCCTTTAAGTTCTGATACATTTTTGTGCTGCCTGGATACATAGAATACCTTGTACTGTGAGCCTCTAACATGATGTCATTTCTTAGTTCGTTGATGTTTGGCATGCACAAACGGTCACGGTAGTACAAAACTCCATCAACAATGCGAAAATCAGGACGATCTGCTATATGCTCTGAAATCTTGGCCAACTCTAGATCTTACAACTGACTGTCTTTAATCTTTTGAATGAAAGAAGGCTCTGACACTGACAGGTTGGCTAATACTACACCCTTCTTCAGTGGCTGAAGGTCTATACTCAACTCTTCAAATTGCTCAAAAATACAAGTGTCACTGAGATTTGCCAAGCCTACTGACTTTCTGCTCAAAGCATCAGTAACTACATTTGCCTTCCCCAGGTGATACTTGATTGGAAGATCATAGTCCTTGATATATTACATCCATCTTCTCTGCCTCATTCAGCTCCTTCTGAGAAAACAAGTATTATAAGCTGCGGTGGTCTGAATGAACCTCAAATTTCTCTCCATAGAGATAATGTCTCCACATCTTCAATGTGAAACAACCGCTGCTAACTCAAGATCATGTGTTGCATAGTTCTTCTCATGGTCTTTTAACTGCCGGGATCCATAGGCTATCACTTTCCCTTCCTGTATCAACACGCATCCAAGTCCAATGTTCGAAGCATCGGTAAAGATAGTAAAACCGCCACTTCCGGATGGCAAAGTAAGGACTAGTGCTGTGGTTATTCTCTTCTTCAACTCTTGGAAGCTATCTTCACACTTATCTGACCACACATAAGGCACGTTCTTCCTTGTCAACTTCGTCAAAGCTGACGCAATTGACGAAAATCCTTGAACAAGCCTTCGGTAGTAGCCTGCCAACCCTAGGAAACTCCTGATTTCTGACACATTCTTCGGTCTTTCCCATTGCACTACTGCCTCAATCTTGGACGGATCTACTGACAATCCTTCATTGGAGATAATGTGCCCTAAAAACGCCACTTGCTCTAGCCAAAATTCACACTTATTGAGTTTGGCATACAACTGGTTCTCTCTCAGAAGCTGCAATGCTATTCTCAAGTGCTCTTTATGCTCTTCTTTGGTCTTAGAGTACACCAAAATATCATCAATGAACACCACTATAAATTGATCTAGGTACTCTGCGAATATCTTGTTCATCAATGCCATGAACACTGCTGGTGCATTAGTCAATCCAAATGGCATCACTAGGAACTCATAGTGTCTATATCTTGTCCGGAAAGCTGTCTTCAATACATCCGACTCTCTGACTCTCAACTGATGGTAACCGGATCTCAAATCAATCTTCGAAAAATAAGAAGCACCTTGTAACCGATCAAACAGTTCATCTATTCTTGGCAAGGGATATTTGTTCTTGATGGTCACTTGGTTTAATCTCCGGTAATCTATGCACATTCTCATTGAACCATCTTTCTTCTTGACGAACAATACCGGAGCTCCCTATGGCGAAACACTAGGTCTTACAAAACCTTTGTCCAACAATTCTTGCAATTGTGTCTTCAATTCTCCCAATTCCGCCGGAGCCATTCTATAAGGTGCAATAGAGATTGGAGCGGTCCCCGGTAATAGCTCGATAGTGAAGTCTATCTCTCTAATAGGTGGTAAACTTAGAATCTCATCCGGGAAAACATCCGGGAATTCCCAAACAATTGGGATATCCTCCACCCCTTGGGACCGTTTATCCTCCGCGATAAACGCCAAATAGGCCTCACATCCACTAGGAGTCTATCAGCCTTTAATGCTGAAATAAACCATGTACTAAGATTACTCCTATCTCCTCGAAACAACACCCCTACTGGTGTCTCTTCTAATTTAAAGGTGAGGGTCATATGGAAACAATCCATCGTAGCATGATACCCTGCTAACCAATCCATCCCTAGGATGACATCGAAATCATACATCTCCAATAAAATGAGATCTGCTTGTAACTCTAACTCTCCTATCATAACTGGACAACTAGGGTAAAAAGTCCTACATATAACTTCTTTACCTAAGGGGGTAGTCACAGTCAATATAAAATCCAACTGTCTAGCATGCATATCAATCATCTTTGCATCTTTTGGAGATATAAAGGAGTGAGTAGAGTCAGGGTCAAACAAAACCCTAGCTTGAAATCCACAAACAGGGAGTGTACCTTCCATAACATCTCCTGCTGCCTATGCATTAGCCTTGTTGACAGCATAGACTTGCCCTCTCTGTTGTGGCCTGTTCTGAGCCTGTTGTGGCCTGCCTTGCTGTGCATTCCTATTCTATTGTGGAGCACGCTGATTCTGATTCTGCCCTTGCTGATGGGCTTGATGCTACTGCTGCTGCAGTGGTCTGAACTGCTACTGTGGTGCTTGTTGCCGAAGGGGTCTAGCTTGGTTCTGCACAACCATTGCATTCTGAGGTGGTGCTGGACGCTGTGCCCCTTGCTGCTGCTGATTCTGCCTGTCCTGCTTTGGGCAGTCCCTCATCTAATGGGTCATTGAATCACATCCGAAGCATGCCCCCGTGATGGTACTGCACTGGGCACTCTCATGTTTTTTCCCACAATGTGTACACTCTAAGGGATTCTGCACATTCTGCTCTTGCCTCTGCCTCTTGTGCTGGTGATTCCTCTACTAGTTGTTTTGTTGCTGCTGTTGTCCTTTGCCTTGGAGTCTGAGGATCTTGTGGTGGAAATTCTCAAACTTGTAAGCCCTCTTGATTGCATCTTCGAAGGTTGTAGGAGGTACAACCCTGGTAGCATCTCTCTCAATGATGGGATTCAGTCTTTCAAGGAACTTAGCTATCTTCTTCTCAACTGTATCCACTAGTTCAGGAGCATATCTTGACAATCTCTCGAATTTAGTGAGGTATTCGAGAACTGACATATTGCGTTGGACAAGCTGCTGGAACTCCACTGCCTTCTGTCTCTTGATGTGTGTGGGCACATACTTGTCCCCAAATTGCCTCTGGAAACTAGCCCATGCCACTGCATCTGCCATATGCCTGTACTCCTCTCTAACTATCTTCCACCAAATGTCTGCTGAACCGGTGAAGAGAGATGTTGCTAGCTTGACCCGCCCTCCTCCGGTACACTGGAAGATCTCGAAGATGTTCTCCGTGTTCTTTAGCCAATCATCTGCAGCTAGTGGGTCCTCTGATCCAAGAAATTCTTTTGGACCTCTCTTCCTAAACTTCTCAAACAGTGCATTAGGGTCATGCTCCCTCTGATTGATAACAATGGCTAGTTGAGCTTGCACCGGCTCAGGTCTCCTTTGTAAGACCTCCAATAACTGCCTCTGCATGTCTGCTAACTCCCTAGCATGGTCTTCATCCTTTTTCAACATCTGTTCTTGCAATCTGACTTGGTTCTCATTAGCCTGACGCTGTTGATCTAGCATAGCTTGCATCATCTGTTGGAATTGATTCTGCATGGTGTTATCGGGGATGTCCTCTGGGATTGGCCCTGTGAACTCACTGTTACTAGTTGTGGGATTGTCGTTTACCGGTCGCTTACGAGGTGGCATAATGCTGCAAAACAATTTGCTAGCACAAGATAATAAATAAAGGTTCACACACTATTCACACGATACTAACTAACGAAAAATCTAACGAATCCTCGCCACGTCCTTAGGATTTCTATTTTCTTTTAATTGCATGAAACACGTCTCGCTCTGATACCAGTCTGTCGCGACCCCGGACCGGGTCCATAACCCACGGGCCTGGTCCGGGATCGGGACTGAAGGAGGATAATGGATAAATGGATAAGATGAATAAATGATCCAATCCATGTCAACACTATGAATTAATTTAATCAAAACGTATACGAGTCCACCAAGGATGCCACTCGTACACGCGATTTCCCATAGGTGTCCGCGGTGAGGATATCACATCAACATGAATATTTCTTTTAATGTGCGGAAGCATGTAGCAAATCTAATCCTTACATTCATGTCCAAGATAACAAGATTAACACATATTTAATACCAATATCAAAATGAGCAATGATCAATAGCTAATTCCCAAAAGTAAGTTAAAGTTTATAACCAAATCATTAATTACAACTCCCCAAAAATAGAGGCCAACAAAGGCCAATATAACAAAATATCATGTTCCCAAAAGAATTGGTTAATTTCTATCCCAAAATGTTACGTAGCTCAAGCACCTGAATGTCTAAACGACATCATCGGCGTGCCACTCGACTAAACGTTGCGGTTCTCCGACCGCCTCCTCATGCTCCTCATCGGGAAAGTCGACAACGGGACTTGAGTACCAAAACAAGGGTCAAACACAACGGTTTGACAAATGGTGAAAAATAAACAACAATTAAATTTACCTTGGAAAACATTTAAACTTGTTAAAACAATAAATCTCATAAAATAAGATGATCATTCATTTGAAACATAAATGCAATATAAAACATGTAAGGTATCCAAGGAAACGGGAAACAACAAGATGGCAACCACACGAAGCTAAGTCCTCTATCACCGAAGTGACATGAGCATATCGGGATGTTGATCTCAGTCACCGAAGTGAGGAGATGCAACATAAATAACAAATACAAATATATAATAAATACGGGACATGACCACGGTAACGAGCAGGGCATCGAGAACCACAGTAGCCATCTGCGGCATCGGGACAATACCACGGTAATAACCGGGTAGCGGGATCCAAACTACAGCTGGCGAGACTGGAGGGGGATTTCCAAGTCGGTGGATCAGACCGGCAAGATTATCCAAGCTTAGTGGTACGGACTCACAGGTCAAATATCATAAATCAAGACATGTACAAAAATTCATATGATGCACTTATATAAACAGGCGGGACGGGATGCTCAAAGATACAAATATCATTTTAAACAGGAAGTGCATATCGGGATTAGCAAAAATGCTACAATTGCAAATTCAGTATTTTCAGGAATGGTAAATCATAATTCAAGAGGTTCAGGACAAATATCGGGATTAGAAATTTAATCAAAGTGAATAAAGGTCCCGTATGTCATATACAATAAAAATTGGTACTCCATGAGTTTGGAGACATTCCGGGCTCTTTATACACCTTAGGATTTCCAAAACTTAAATGAAAACTTGTGATTTGATTTCTCTTTTCAAATGGGCACTATACAATGGTTACTAGTTTTCCCATCACAATAGGATTCCCAACAACCGCCTCTCAATCAAATAAACATTTCATTTTTGCTCACAGATTAGTCCCAGGTGAGCAGTACTGATCGCTCGAGGGGACAGGAAGTTCGCTCGAGCGACGAGCTCTCTAGAATGGCTTTCTGGGAGGTTCGCTCGAGCGGATAACGGGTTCGCTCGAGCGAATAAATAGTTCGCTCGAACTAACAATTTTCTATGACGCTCTGATAAACCTTCTGGGAGAGTTCGCTCGAGCGGATAAAGGGTTCGCTCGAGCGAACATGTTGGCTCGAGTGAATAAATGGTTCGTTCGAGCTAACAAGGTTCTGTGACGAGCCTGATACAGTTCTGGGAGTGTTCGCTCGAGCGAATAAGGGGTTCGCTCGAGCGAACTGTCTACTGGAATGGTTCTGAATTTGTTCTGGACACTTCGCTCGAGCGACCACCAGGTTCGCTTGAGCGAACTGCCCAGAAATGGGTTCCGGGACAGTTTTGCTCCCATTTCATTTCCACTTCTTACAACTCCCTTAGCCACAATTTCACTCCACATGGGAGGCCCTAATACTCCTTTCCAATATCATTCAAGCTTCACATCAACACTCCCATCATCATCAATCAAACACCTTCTTCTCCTCCTTCACATTCAACCATAAAGAACAAGAGAAAACCCATATCGTAAGAGTTCATTTAAATTACCATTAAGCAATAAATGCAAACTACCAACCACAATTCCAAAACCATTTAATGAGCTAATAAGAGTCATTAATGCACATTTAATTCGATCAATACAAATCAATAGTAATATGAAATCATCAATGCATTTTATCAAACTCATTAAAAGCTCAAAATCATCATTCATCCACTTGCCTCAAGGTCTCTAACAAGCAAATGAAGCTCCTAATCACTTCTCCAAGCTCAAAACCACAATCTCTACAAAAACCCCCAAAACAAACCCTAAAATGGGTCAAACAAAGAAATAGAAAGAGGGACCTTCCTATATTGAAAATGGAGCTCCTCAAAGGCAAGAAGAGTGCATATCTAAGTGATTAGGAAGAAAACTTACTTGTAGAATCTCCAAATGGAGAGAGTTGGATCAAAAGGGATCTTGGAGATGGAGATTTTCTTCAACAATGGTATCAATGGGAAGCCTTGAAGGAGAGGAAGAGAATGGTGATCTCCATTATGATGTTGGTGCACGCTTGGTGGTATTGTGATGATGGAAAAGCAAGAAGAAGGACAAGAAAGAAGAAAACCCTAGGCAAGAAAGTTGCTGGAAAAAGAGAAAGAACAAGAGATGGGTTCTTATATAGCATTTGCAAGTGGGCTCCACCACTTTGGAATTTTGAAAGGCTGAAATAGTAGTTTTCGGGACCTCGGATGAAATCGACGAAGAAGGAAGAAATGATCGTTGAAATTTCTAGTTTCCAAAAAGTATATGTTTCGCGGGTTTTGGGGAATATTAAATATTTGGTCCAGATTTAGTATAAAAAGACTGTTTTGCCCTCGATGCAATGGAAGTCGGGTTTCGGGATTCGGGACGGAAACGGGATCAACATGAAAGTTGTAGAGATTGACGAGATTAATAAAACGGGATAAAAATACAAATCCAAAGAATCTCAATTAATCCGCCTAGAACACGCAAAGTCATAAAAAGGAACCCCTAAAGGGCCCCACTAATCACAAAGGCACTCAAAATTCCCCAAAGCTATAACAAAGCTATTCTAAACCCAATCTAAACGAAAACACACTAAACACACTTAGAGCTAACGCACAACTTAATCAACACTAATCGAGGTCACTCGGGTCGGGGTCTTACAATTTGCGGAGCCGCACTATTAATGGACAGACATATCTTAGTTCTGATCATCTTGACTTGGAGTGTGAACAGCTGATAAATTCTTTTGACGATACCAAATTGGGGCCAGATTTGATTATCTGCGTAATATACTCATGTTAGTTTCGCCTACATTTTTTATTTTATTTATCTCCTATTTGTAACCACAATGTTAACTTTACGTATGTGTATTTTAATAATTAACATTTGATGCTAATTTTATATAAAAAAATTCTACAGGTATATGGTCTGAGTCGCCAAGTTTTGATGACAGTGGCTATGACCATATCCCGAAAAGAAGGAAGGGTACATGTCATAATGGAATGAGTTGCACTTCTGAACATTGTAATAGAAAAATCATCGGAGCACGGTGGTATGAAGATAGTATTTCAGATGAAGCCCTTAAAGATGATATTGTTTCTGCACGCGATACAGATCCTCAAAACTCAGTTACCCTACAACCAGTCAAGCTACAAATCAAATCCATGACTTTGTTTACCTGTAATTGGTTTTATTAGCGAAAAACCAAAACAACTGTCTCTCACAGGTAACCAAGTACTCAAATGCATGAATCAACATTCACACAAGTTGCCTGCACTCAGTTTGCCAAGACCCAGAATGGCCTTTTGGAAGTCTATATTTCTACTGTTGCTAATGAATCCCATGCATAATGGTGGTCTGTGTTTACTGGATCAAAGTTGATTCAATGAAAGTGTTTCGATAAAAGGGGCCCGACCAAAGGAGGAAGAGACAGACATTCCAGTTTACCATGGTTCAGGGTGCTAGTCTGCCCCTTGGCTCCCCCTTCAGTATTCATGACAGCTAGTCATTCACTTTTTATTTTATGGAAATCGTTGGACAGAGGGTGGGTGGTTCCTGGGATGGTTACTGGCTGACTGAAAGCTTACTCCATGATGGTGACGGATTCTCTAAAGGTGTAGCTTATTAGTTTTCACCAATGCTGATAGCAGCCTGGTGAACAAAGTGGTGAGTCAAGGTCTGCATTATCTGCATTTTCAAGCCTCAACTTGTACATGCACATGTATAGTCTGCAAGTGTTATTATTTGTATAAAAATATAGATTAAACTACCAAAATCAAGATTTAATGAGAAGTAAAGTGGAGTTTCTGTGTGCTGCCAATTTTAGAGATCAGAAGCGGGTTATATTATTTGAGTTGATTTATAGGTTGATCAATGATTAGTTTAGATTTTAATTGTTGATCTAAAATGCCAGAACCTTCAAGTGCATTTTAATTAGAAAAAGATTAGAGCAATAAGAGAAATTTCGAGCCAATCGGTGGGGCCCATTCAGGTGCCCCTTGTGATCAATCATGAAATTGTTAATAAGGAATGAACCAGAAAAGAATCATGGTGGTTTGCTTTTTATTCTAAAAAGAAACTTAAACATTGGTATTTAGTGGTCTTATGCATGTTGCTTCCTCAATGATTTTAAAATTTTTGATTGATATTTTTCTTGTTCCTTGTTAATAATTGAAAGTCAATTTTACATGTTACTAGTTAATCTAAAATGCGAGAGTCCCTTTGTGGGAACCCTAAGAAGATTAAATAGCGACAAGAGAAATTGAGAAACCTAATAAAATCTTGAATGTCCAACTGCATCACGAACTTCTTCAACAAATAGTGATCTAATAAAGAAGTTAATTGAAAATTTCAAACTCATCAAACTATTGTTAGAAAAAAATTCAGCCCCGATTAACTACTTTTCAATCCACATTATCAAGCTACCAAAATCCAGATTTAATCAAAATTAAAGTGGAATGTTTACTTACTGATGATAATAATGGGTAATCTGAATTTGATTTTACATCTCTCATGTGGCTAAGGTCATCCAGCTCATCTATAACTCCTTACGACATTTTTTTATACAAATCTTTGTGTAAAAGTTTATTTTATATGATTTTCCGGCGATTTGATTTGGAAACCGGCCTCAATTTGATGCAATTGTACTCTCTGTTTCAGTTTCACTCTCAACTTTGGTTTTGAATTACGATTTTCACTTATCTTTATAAAATGAGAACTAGAAAAACCGCCCCCTGCTTTGCAACTATTACATGTGAACTCACAAGTTTTCGGAAATTTGTCATGGGTCCCAAATAATTATAATTCAAACTATTCCAAATCAAATTCAATCACTCCAATGACGTATACTAAAATTTTATTTTAATAGACGTAGATCCCGCCTTTCGATTGAACGCACGATGGAATTGTGATTAGGTGGTGGATGTTTAATTTGCAGCTGTGATTAGCTAAAATATTTCTCTAATCTTTATTAAATAAAGGTTTAATTTATAATTTATAATTTATGGTTTTCATTGTTTCAATATGTGAATTTTTGAATGAAAGTGTAGAAAAAAGAGACCGTGTTCGATCTCAATTTGATTTAGAAATTGAGGTTCCGTTTGGTAATTGATTGCTCAATTAAACTCTGTTATATGATTTGGACTTCTTAATCCTTATCAAGGAGGGGTGATGATTGACTGGACTAGCTTGAGCGTTAGATTTTGAAACACCAGTCGGTCGAGCTTGGACGAGCTTGGATTTTGGCTCTATGTAATTTACTGACTATATGTTTAGATATCTCGACTGTGATAGGAATGAAATCATTTTAAACAAGCAGTTCTAAAACTTGAGACCGAAGGGATTGAGTAGATTAACCCACATATATTAATTATCCACAGAAAAACTTAAGATTGAATCCTATTTTTCATGCGTTGGTAGCATATCCCATGGATTTGATTTTAAGATCTCATTGTCCACAACTCAGTATTAAATCGTGGGTGAGAGATGGGTAGTGCTCTCCTTTTCTTCATGGTCAGAGGACCGGATAAGGAGTCCTCTGATCCTTTTTTAGATGGAAAACTTTTTTTTTCTCATGCAGATCGAAGGTCAACCCTCCCTAAACTAGAGATGGGCGCCCCTTAAGATTTTGGTTGAAGGCATACTGGTTGGTTCATTGATCTGAGTGTCTGATTCTTCTCTTCCACAATAGCATTTTCTTTTTAATTTGGGTGTTCCACATTGGGTTGGGTTTGTGGAAGAGAGGAAGGGGAAGATGATGCAAATAGTGTTTTTTAAGCCGGGAGGGTCGATATCGACCCTGACAATACAAAACAAGGGTTGATATGGACCCTTAAAAAAAGGTAAAAATGGATTTTATTTTTGCGGGAAGACTGTCTTGGTGTGAGAGAAACTAAAATGATCTTTTCGGTCTAGGATGCATCTGATTGTTTTTTTTTTTTTTTTGTAAAATCCTCTATTTTCTATTTAAAAATTAAAAAAAAAAACTCTATTTTGTGATTGTTAGACATAGAGATGGCAGGCTCCCTATCTGTGACTATATTTAAGCCAATAAGGTCTTTTTTAAAGAAATAATATTGTTTATTAGATCTCGGATAGTCTACACATATAAAATCAAATTAGTTTTTATTTTTATTATAAAAACTAAATGATATTTTTTTTATAGAGATTCTGTGGACTGGGCTAAAGCATGAGCATATTGATTGGTCCAGATGGGGGTGCTCATGGACCTGGTCGGCCTGAGCCCAACCAGAGACCAACCTGCTTTGAGATGGGCTTTAGCCTTAGATTTTAGTACATGGGCTTAACTTGGTCTTTAAATCTATGTAGGTTTAAGATACGAGCCGGACTTGGATTCAGTGGTAAAGAGGCCGAAGCCTAGCCCGACCCAAATAAGGTACATAATTAAATAAAAAAACATCTTTATTAATGGGATGAAAATTTAAACACATGCACTTTCTCACACGCATATATGTCCCAACCAATTAGGATACTACTTGGAGCTAATAGTGGAAGCCTTTTTATTTTAATAAACCACCACCACTTGGGCTCGAGCTTTACCCTTTTTAGGCGGGCAGGGCCATACACTATGCTGATGAATCAAAATGTCTACAATCACTAATTCCTTTTACTCAAGTAGTATAATAAGTTTTCAGTATAAAAATTTAGAACATTACAAATTATAGATGATGTCGTTTTATTATTTATTGTTTAGGTATATTTTACGTTATTGATTTTTATTTTACGTAATCGTTTTATTATATGATTGTTTAGTTGAAAGTATAATTAATTAAAGTTTTCCTATATTTCTTAATTGAATGGGTTTTTAATTTTTAATTTTTAATTTTCATTATTTTAATATATAGTTATTTAAGCGACGGTGTAGAACAATGGGATCGTGCTCAACACGGCCTACGAACCTAGTTGTATTTAATGCAAAAGCTCAAAGAAGTGAGAGGATGTGAATTCTAATCTTTATGTCGCGACCACGGACTGAGACCCCGGCCCGCGACAATGGTTACTGTGATAATTGAGATAATTACATTTGATAATTTCCCACAGGTTCCCGCGGTGAGAATTCCGAGACACGGAGATCTAGCTCACACGATTAAGTATGCGGAAGCATGTAGCAAATTACATCACAACAAGCATGAATAACAATTTATTCAAGTGCATGAGTAAAATAGCATCAAGACCAAGATATCATAAGTAGGAAATATAATCTGACATTCCCATTTTAATTCAAGTTACAAGGTTAACCAAAAGTATGTTAAGTTTGTTACATCCCAAAATAAGAGGCCAACAAAGGCCAATACAATACTCAAAAATATGCAAAAAACCCTGATGGACCCGTTTCTTCCTTTCCTCTCTCATCCGTCCCTGGGGCCGCCGAAAGGCCAAATGGAGGGAAAAAGAAAGGCGGGTATCAACATTTTTTTGTACGGGTATGCCAGATTTTCTATTCTACTTGGAATTTAGAAATGGTGATCCGGAGATCTACCTTCACAAGTAGAAAGGAAATCAATCTTTTTTTAAACTTTTCATTGCACATATATTTAAGAAAAGAGACAAGTTTTTTTGAATGCCGTAAGAGGCAATTTTGCCGTGAAAAGCGATTTTGCTGTGAAAGGCGAGTTTTGTGCCGTGAAAGGTGATTTACAAATCTCATCAATAATGAAAGACAAGAATTGTGATTTTTTGTCTCTTTAAAAGAAATACAAAATACAATAGAAAAGTGAGAAAATAAATCCTGATTTTTCAGTAAATTGCGGGGAATCGTTCAGATCGACGGTTGCAAGTCATGTATGGACTTTGCCATCGTCCATGCAGATGAGAACGTATGATGCTTTGATTCTTTTGGCTTGGCTTGAACTTCAATTTTTTAGAAGATAAAGACCAAGGGGAGGTCCTATATCTCATAAAAACCCGAATAGACGGGCTCAAAACCCACGTCTAGGCCATGTTAGATAGAAGAGGAAAGGGTCTTACCTTTTTTTTTTTTGGGGTGGGCGGGTGGTGGTGGGGTGGCAAAGGACTTTGATCACCTTGAGGTATTTGCTGCAGCAGAGTAGCAGGATTTCTTCAGAATTTCTCCCTCTCTTACTTGCGTATACGTCTCTCTGATTTCTGGATTTCTACCTCTGTTCTTCTTAGAATGACCCCTTTTTATAGGCTTTTGGTAGCCATGGGGTGATTTCTGGCATTGATGAGAGAAATGATGGAATTGATGCTCCGTGATTGGAGGAGTTACAAGTCTTTATTTCTTGATTTTGTAACTCTTTTTTCTTGGCTTGTGATTGGCCGATGGAAAATGATGGGCATTTAATTGCCCTTAATCTCCATGATGAGGGGAGTTTCATGATTTATTGCCATGATTGCTTGGACTTGTAACTCCTTTTTCCTTGAATCTGATTGGGCCGTTCAAAATAATGAGTTAATGACTGCATTAAGTTGTCATGAAACGGGTCATTTAACTTCATTATTTGGTTGTCAGGGTGCTTGAAGAGTCGCGGGTGGTACCGCGCCTTTTGGAATTCTTCTTGCCCTGATCGCCGATGGATCCACATGTTGTTTGATGTTAGATGGCGATGCAACTTCAGACATTGATTAATACCAGTGGGCCGATAACATCTGTCCTATCGATTTCTCGATCGGTCGGATAGAAAGTGTATTTTCTTAGTCAGTCGATTGACGACCTTAGAGCGATCAATGATGATTTCATAATCTTGACGGCGGATCCGAAATGCTGACGAAGATCAGTTGATTTCAAGCATCAAGAATCAAATTTTCGGAAAATCACATGGGCTGGAATTCCCGAAACACGAAAAGGGTCGAAAAACGAGCCTTCCGGTGGAAATCTGGCGACTCGGATTTCCAAGGTCGCCGGTGACCATGGGCTATGGTCGCCGGCGACCATGGGGGATTTTTTCCCTTTTGGTCGCCGTTTCTCGGCCATTTTTCGACTTTTTTTTTTATCCTTTTTTCTCCTGTATTTTTCTTGACATTTGTCCTCATTTATTGACTTGATTCTCTTGAAGAAAACATGACGAGAAGCCGTGCAAACCGGAGCACAAAGTTTCCTATTTTTTTGGAAAACTCGAAGTCTTTGTAGCCGATTTTCCATTAAGTGTCAAAACTAGGTCAAACAATGTCAGAATGACCCGAAATTTGAGGTGAAGTTTCCTGAGCAGTAAATAGGACCGACCATGGGCTTTTGCTTGGGTTTTGAAGCCGTTTGAAGTCCCGTCGCTGCTAGACTTATTTTTATCGCGAGGAGGATGTCGGGCTCTAATGTACGGTCAACTGATGCCTGATTGTCCTGAAATTTGACAGGGAGCCTATTGGAGGTATTTTGAGACTACCCATTAGCTCCAATTTGGATGTCTTGGTTTCAGGAATCTCCGCTGCCGATAGGCTTGATTTTGTTTCCGAGCATCAAAGTCTGGTCAAATGTTGTCGGAATGACCTGAAATTTGACATGAAGCCTTTTGGAAGCATGTAGAAGCCACCCATGTGCTCTGTTTGATGAGAGATGGCCTCAGTGGTTCTCACCGCCGAGAAGCTTGATTTTGCTGCTCAAGTGTTGATGGAGGGTCAAACGTTATCAGTTTGACTTGAAATTTGACATGAAGCCTTTTGGAGGTATTTTGAGACCATCCATAGGCTTTGATCAAAGTTTTGATGTCTCCGACATTATCGCTGTCAGGAGCTCCTGTTCAGCTGCTGGAGGAGTGAAGTGAGGCTTAATGATGCTGGAATGGCCCGAAACTACAGATGTATCCCCCTTTTGGCTGTTTTGAAGGATCTTGCAGTTTTTATTTGGTTTTGATAAGATCTGATGCTTGAAGCGACAATCACCTGTTTGTGGCAGGATAAAGCTCCATGTGGCTTTGATGTTGAGAATGTGTGAAAAGGCAAAGTGACATTTTTTGTGTCAACAAATGCCCCTTCGAGGTACAGCGACAAGTTGCATAACTTTTGGAGTTGATGTGCCTCGAAGAGAAGCTTGACGGAGAACTTTTGACCAAGATTATTTGAGCATTTTTCTTTTGATAAGGTAGCCTTTTGAGCTTTCAGGGGATTTTGTGGCAGTGAGAATGATCATGTACCATCTCAAGGGAAAGATTGTGAAAATGACATGATGGGCTTAGATTTGGGTTTTGGATTTTGGGTTTTCCTTTTGACCTTGTGAACCTAAGGGCTTTATGTGGCGCATCAGGCGGTCAAGAAGGGTTTTTTGGTTTTTTGACCTTATAACCTAACAAGCTGTATGTGGCAGGTTAGGGGGTCGAAGTTTGATTTTTTATTTTTACCTTGTAACCTAACAAGCTGTATGTGGCAAGTTAGGGGGTCGAAATTTGGTTTTTGGTTTTGGCCTTATGACCTAACAAGCTGTATGTGGCAAGTTAGGGGATCAGGTTTGGTTTTTGGTCTCTCTTTTGGACTATTTTGGGTCCAATGGAGTGGTTTGGATGTTAATTTCAAGATTTTGGCTCAATTTGGTATATGAGGTTGGATGATTTGGAATTTTTTTTTGGAAGCTCATTAGGCTTGAGAAAATTGTGTATGGTCCAATCAACTCAAAAAAGGCATGGAACCATTTTTTGTATGCTCTTGGTAAGAGGGATTTTTTTTCACTAAAAGCCACTTTTAGTGCCTAGGTGGTCAAACCTAACTCATATGGGCTATCCTATGGGACCTTAAGCTTTGAAAATGGGTTAGATCTCATATGGTGTCATTTTGTAAATAATATCTAAAATATCTCCTTTTGATAGAGAATATCTAAAAATATCCTTAGAGAATATCTAAAAATATCTCATTTGGATAGAGAATATCTAAAAATATCCTTACTTTGGAGAAAACTTCTCAAGTTTCCTTGATTTTGGGAGAAAATTTCTCAAGATACCTTTCTTTTGGGAAGGTTGCTAATTTGTAGCACTTACCTCCTTGATTTTCTCCTTGTTTCCTCTTTTGGTTTGCTCTCTTCTATAAAAGCAAAGGGAGGTTGGATCTCTTGCTCTTATTGCTTTCTTTTTGCAAAAATCTTCAAGAGTGCTCCAAGATCAAGAACTTCTCTTCTTCTCCAAAGATCTTCAAGTGCTTTCTTCTCCATCCATGGCTTCAAGAAAGTATTCTTCCTTCACAAGAAACTCCATGTAGAAGTAGAAAAAAAGTCTCTTTCTTTTCTTTTTCTATTCTTTTTTTTTCCACTTGTTGTCATTGTCTTTTTTTTTGGTACGGACAGGTCCGTACTGCCACGTGGCAGTGGGCCATGGCCAGTGGGCTGGCCCAGAATTTTTTTTTTTTTTGAAGGGGTTTCTCTCTGTTTTTTTTTTTTTTTTGTTGCTCACCATGATAATGAGGTTATGCGATTTCAAGATGTTCATGCATTTTTTTATGTATCAAACAAAAGGTTTGGATTTCTAGGTCAAGTCAACATGAATTTCGACTTAGACAAAGTTTGATTGATTTTGACCAAGTTGGGTTGGAATTAGTCAAGCGTTGGTTAAGGTTTTCCTAGCATCTAATGCATGATGATTTTCTTTGATGCATGATTTTTAGTAAATTGATTTGGAAGCCTGGTGATGCATACCTGGAAATCTTTTGCAAGCATTGGGATTTAGAGCTCGCAGCAATGTTGAGCCCTTTCTTATTCTTGTGGGATTTTGAGGAGCTTTTGCAATTTTTGGAGTTTGGAACTAACAACAATGTTGAGCCCTTTTCCATTCTTGCTGAGATTTTGAGAAGACTAGCTTGATCTCACAGCAATGTTTGAGTTCAAACCTTCTTTGAGAATCCTCCATTGATTATGAGCTTACAGTGATGTTGAGCTCATCTTCCAGCTTCCTTTTTTTTTTTTTTTTCGGGGTGTTTCCCTTTTCTTCAGAATTGCCCCAGAATCATGCCAAAATTTCGCTAGAATTTTTTTAGCAAAACTCTGTCATTTTGGTGATGATTGATCTTTTTTTTTTTTTCCATCTTTTGCAGGTAGTTCTACCAAAACGAACAAGGGCAAAGAGCCTGTTACCGATGCACCTCGCCGTTCTACTAGATCTTCTAATGTGGCCGTGCAGTAGGCTTAGGAGAAGGTCCAATACGTCGAGAGGAATTTAAAAGAGTGTGATTCCCTCAACCGTGATGAGGCGAGACAATGGTTGATCGCTCTCAAGGATGAAGAATTCTACAAGATCATGGTAAGCAGTGGTCCTTGGGTCATGGACGATCAGAGCATCGTGCCCAAGCCTACATTTTTCTTTGGTGACGCAGTCCCTAACGACTTGACATACCAAAGGAGATGTTTTCAGTTCTCTTACACAGCAGATGGCGAGGAGAGAACTATTTCTATCCGGTCGACCTTTGATCGCACTATCTCAATCATGAGCCTTTCTCCCACATGCCCTAAGAGGGAAGATCCTCCGAGCCGGGTGAAGAGGTCTAATGTGATCAAGATCGGGTTTTTGTTGGCGGCCCTTCTGCTTATGCAGAGAAGTCGCATGTCCGTATGGATATGATGATGCCGGCCAGCGGCTACCAAGGTTCAGATCATCCTTCAGTCGATTTGAGACCGGTGGGCCTTGGCTTTTTCAAGGGTAAAACCTTTCCGACTTCGTAGCCGTCTCAATGTTGACTCAGATTGGAAGTCATGGACTGATCATATCCTGCGGGTTGGCGGGGCCATTCTGAAAGAGGCAAGGGATCTTTGATGCAGTCCGCGCTTTTCGGCAAACCGTGGTCTTTTCCGACGAAGCCTTCATGGCTATGTTGGAGTCCTTCCTTCCACAAACCAATACCTTTGTTGTCACGAATGGTGAGGAAGGAGTTGAGTGCCATCACTGGGTTGCCTATCCTTGGCAAACTCAATGAGGAGTTCATGCTTATCGACAGCGTCCTTGAGGAGCAGTCTAAGGAGTTTAGGGTTTTGTACTTTCAGCTTGTCACCTTCTATGAATTTTTGATGGAGAAGGAGGGCTCGAAAGTTAGGTCTAGCAGTTGGAGGAGTTTTAGCTTTTCGTTCCCCAACTTCTTTGACAGCAGAGCCCCTTCTGATGGCATGACCCGGGAAGCCAGAGCTAAGAATCCGGGTTCGAAGAAGACTTCTGTCATGCAAGAAGACTTGAAGGACTTCTTCATGAGCACAGGTGCCATTTACTCTGACATTGCACTATGGAGGGATCTCGCTGTTTACCTCATTTACTGGCTTGGTGAGGCTGTTTTTGCTGGAGGAGATGGTACACACATCAAGCCGCATTCCATTTTTCCGGCTCGTCAAATGGCATTTGGAGAGTGACTGGCTTTGCTACCTGCTCTTCACTCCTATTTATGTATCGAACTGCAGACTACTGCTTTTTTGGTTCGGCTTGGGCTCCCTATGAACAAGGTATTTTCAGCCCATATTTTTTATTCGTGGTATGTTTACCGCTGTTCCAGCTTCCATCGATTGGGAGTTGCACATGATGTAAGACCCCGACCCGAGTGACCTCAATTAGTGTTGTTTAAGTGGCGTGTTAGTCTTGTTTTTGTTTTGTGGATTTTTGGTTTAGCTGGTTTAGAATAGCTTTGTCATAGCTTTGGGAGATTTTGAGTGCCTTTGGATTTAGTGGGGCCCTTTGGGGGTTCCTTTTTATGACTTACGTCTACTTGGGGGATTACTCAAGATTCTTTTGATTTGGTGTTTTATCCCGATTTACTTATTTTGTTAATCCCTTCAACTTTCATGTTGATTCCGTTCCCGTCCCGAATTCCGAAACTCGACTTTTCTAGCTTCTTGGGCAAAACAGTCTTTTTACACTAAATCTGGACCAAATAATTGATATTCCCGAAACCCACGAAACATATATTTTTTAGAAACTAGAAATTTCGACGATCATTTCTTCCTTCTTCGTCGATTTCATCCGAGATCCCGAAAGCTACTATTTCAGCCTTCCAAGTTTCTAATGAGGTGGAGCCCACTTGCAAATGCTATATAAGCACCCATCTCCCTCCTTTCTCCTTTTTCCAGCAACTTTTCTTGCCTAGGGTTTTCCTTCCCTCTTCTTGCTTTTCCATCATCAAGACATCACCAACTTGCACCAACATCAAGAAAGGACTTCATCATCTTCTTCACCACTTCAAGGGCTTTCCATAGGTACCATTTGTGAAGAAATCTCTTATCTCCAAGATCCTCATTTAGCTTGCCTTGCTCATTTGAAGCACCTATTGGTAAGCTCTCTCCCTAATCTTCTAGATTTGTGTTCTTATGGTCCTAGAGAAGCTCCATATTCATTATTGGGAGCTCTCTCTTCTTATTGCTTGTTTTGACCCATTTTAGGGTTTGTTTTGGGGGTTTTTGAGAGATTGTGTTCTTGGCTTGCAAGGGCGCTTAGGAGCTTGTTTTCTTTTGATTTGAGACCCAAGACAAGTGGATGATTTGATATGTTTAGCTTTGAATGAGTTTTATAAAATGCATTTATGATTTCACCAAATATTTTGTGATATTAATGACTTGTTTAGGTTTGAAATAAATGCCCATTTGTGAACCTTATTAGCTTATTTTATCTATGATTTAGATTGCTAATCAGGTCTAAAAGAATGAACACAAAAGAAAGGAAAAAGGAATGAACCACTGAATTGCAGAAACAGAACCTGGGTTTTGTTACGCAGTTCACTCGGTCGATCGGCCAGGGGGCTCGGTCGACCGGGCACACGGGATCAGGTCCTCTGATGAATGACCCACTGCACTGCGGGAAACAGAACCTGGGTTCTGTTAAGCAGTTCACTCGGTCGACCGGCTACACAGGGGTCAGGTTCTCTGGAACCTGACCAAAACACTGTTCACTCATTTTTATTTACAACTGCCGATCGACCTGCCATGGGCTCGGTCGATCGGGCATTCATGAGAGGGTCGAGCTGACCTCCTCAGGTCGACTGGGACTGCAGTGTATGCGGTCGACCGGCCTAGGGCCGGGTCGACCGGGCCAACTGCGAATCTCCCCTGGAAAGTGATTTTTCACTCTTTTCTTAAATGGACTTAGGTGGAACTTGGTTACCCTTTTTATTGGACTCACTTGACTTACCATTAGATTGTTTGACCCAACCTTCTTTGAGGTTAATCCGGTTGTCTCGGAACTTAACCTAATTCAATCTTGAACGGTACGGGACAACAGGATACGCCCTTTATAACTATGCACGAGTGTTGTATGTTTGGGTATCGCGAATCCTATCCCCTTCGGTGACTGAATAGGTTGTACGATACGCTAGGATTAACATTACACTTAGGATCTCTTTTGAGGTTCCGTTTGTTTTAAAGTTCATTTAAAAGTTTGAAAATCACTAAGGTATATAAAGAGCCCGGAATGTCTCCAAACTCAAGGAGTACCAAGTCATTATTACAATGGACATACGGGGTCCTTAACCACCTGATTTAGCTTGAATCTCGACACTTGTCCCGAATTTCTCGAATTATGATTTATCATTCCCGAAAGTATTGAAAGTATATTTTAGCAATTTGCTAGCCCGTTTATACATGCCCGAATAAAACGATACTTGTGCCTTTGAGCATCCCGTCCCGCACGTTTACATACATGCACTCTATATGTTTTATACATGATTTGACTTGTCATTTGACCTATGAGTCGGCACCACTAAGCTTGGCTTTCCTTGCCGGTCTGATCCACCGACTTGGAGACCCCTTCCCGTCCCACCAGCTGCAGTTTGGATCCCGCTACCCGGTTATTACCGTGGTCTTGTCCCGATACCCAGTTCGCTACCGTGGTCATGTCCCGTATTATATTATGTATATGTATATGTTACTTATGTTGCATTTCCTCACTTCGGTGACTGAGACAACATTCCGATATGCTCATGTCACTTCGGTGATAGAGGGCTTAGCTATGTGTGGTTGCCATCTTGTCTGTGTCCCGTTTCCTTGGATACCTTACATGTTTTATATTGCATATGTATTTGAATAAATGATTCTCTCATTTTATGAAACTATTGTTTTGACAGGTTTAAATGTTTTCCAAGGTAATTTCTTTATTGATATGTCTTTTCACCTGTTTGCCAAACCGTCGTATTTGACCCTTTGCTTTGGTACTCAGGTCCCGTTATCGGTCTCCCCGAGGAGAAGCTTGAGGAGGCGGTCGGCGAACCGCATCGATTAGTTGAGTGGCACGCCGATGATGTCGTTTAGACATTCGGGTGCTTGAGCTGCGAAATATTTTGGGGATAGAAACTGACCATTCTTTTGGGAACTTGTTATTTTATTCATATTGGCCTTCGTTGGCCTCTATTTTTGGGGACAATGTAATTAAACTATATTGTTGTAAACCTTAACTTTCTTTTGGGGTTATAGCATTAATGATCATTGCTCATTTTGATACTGGTATTAAATGTATGTTAATCTTATTATCTTGGACATGAATGTATGAAATAGATTTGCTACACGCTTCCGCACATAAAAGAAATATTCATGTTGATGTGATATCCTCACCGCCGACACTTGTGGGAAATCGCGTGTATGAGTGGTACTCTTTGGTAGACTCGTATACGTTTTGGATTTAAATTAATTCATCCATCATACAATCATCAATCACAAATATTAGTCCCGATCCCGGATTAGGCCCGCTTTATCTCGTGGGGCCCGGTCCGGGGTCGCGACACAGGATGATGACCTTTTTTATGATTCGGTTTGCTGGAGGGACAACCATTTCTAAATCTCTTTTGTTTGCCCCTTTGAAGATCTGACGGTTCAGGGATGTCGATATTGGGCAGTCTTCAGTGAAGCTTTCTCTGGATTTGCGGAAGAAGGCTTTTGATTTTGGTGCCTCCTGCGATTCCTCCAGGGTAGGATCGGGAAGACACTACTCCTTGACCAATGTAGAGAAGGTGTGGCTTTTTAACATACGTGTTGGTACAATGGTGTACCGCAGACTTCTTTTTGTTGACATCCAGCCATATGTCCCTTCGCGTTTTGCGCTGCAGTTGGGTTTCTCTCAAGGCGTTGTTGAAGCGCTTTCAAGCAAGGTGAAGCATTTTGGAGGTTTGCAGGATGAGAATAATTCATGGGCCTTTTACAGTGCGGAAGACACGACTGCCATAATTTCCTATCCTGAGTTGCCCACTTTCTAGACTGTTGGCTTTATGAAATGGTTCGTGGAAAGCTTTTCAGTGTACCGGGGGCTTTTACAAGAAGGAGCTTGATGTCAAGCAATCTCTTAGGAAGGGTCTTGATAGATCAGATACAGTCCGACGAGAGAAAGTTTTGGCTTTCCTTTTTGGAAAAAAGCATAAGGTAGGCTTTCTTGGTGATCAGGACGTCATCAAATCAGGAGATGCACAAGAGATACTTGGTGAGGTCTTGAAACAACTAGTGGAGGAGGAGGCTGAAATCGACGCTTGGATGCAAGTGGAATTGACGAGGGCTTCCATGGCGTCCACTGGGAAAAGCAGACCATCCGATGAGGAGTCAAGCAAAAGTCCTGACTTTGATAATGGGGCGGGTACTTCAAGCAAATCTCCTCATAGAAGCAAGAGGTAAAGAGGGCAGTGCCGTAATAAGAGACAGTACAAAGACTCTCCTGATCTGGAAGTCCCTCTCACCATTGCTGAGGAAGTATCAGGTGATGCTGATGAGCCTCCAGAGAAGAGGAGCCGAGACGAGGAGATTACTGGTGATGGTATGATCTTCCTTCTTTCTTTTGCCGTTTCTTTTCATTTATGAGAGATTTTTTGTTTTTTGATCTACTGCTTTCTTTCTTTTTTTTAGCAGAAAATGATGATTTGGTGATGCCCGAGGTTCCGGCCAATGCGGCGGTGACGAACCCAATTGCGGCATCTGAGGAAGAAGCAAGGGATTCTGGAGTGGATCCAAATCCTTCACCTGATATGATTTCTTTTACTTTTCCACCTTTTTTGTCTGTGCTGCCATTTGCTAACATGTTGCCTTTTTTGTTAGCTGATTTGCTAGAGGATTCTGACGACTTCGAGCCATCCATGGATGCAACATTTGGATGAGTTCATGGAGGCAGAAAGTATTCCGCCGGACGTTGAAGAAGGTATTTTGTAGTAATAATCTCGATATTGATTTTTGACAAGATCATATTCATACCTTTTATTGACAGATTGTGAAGCAGCAGGAGAAGTTCCTCCGTCTTCCTCAGGGCCAGAATAGGAGATACCTGCAGCCGATCCAGAAGTAGGGGCTTCCTCTACTAGTTTCAATGCGGCAGGGGTGAAGCCTTATGATGAATCAACTTCTTCAATTGGAAAGAGCTTACTGATTACTTGTCCAATGGGGCATGACATGGGCAGTCAGGTGCCGGAGCTTGGCGAATCTTCATCCGGGCTGTCTCTTCAGTATGCTAAGAAGGTGTTGAAGAGTGTTTTGAGCTCATGGGTCGAGACTCTCTCTTCAGGTCACTTGGAAGTTGGCTTCGGCATGATCAAGCATATGTAGGACATTCTTGCCGAGAGTGAAAAGGTTGGTCTAGATGTTATAGGCGCTAGGGCATTTGTTGATGATATCATCGCACTAGGTAACAAGTGGTTTGAGACCGAGAGCTTTCCAAATGTTGACTTTTTCAGGGATATGTTTTTGAAGCTTTCCAGTGAGGTCAAATTCGAAATGGATGAGATCTCGCAGACTCGGAAACAGTTTGTTCGGGAGAGGAACATCACCAAGCTGACTATCATTGAGCTAAAACATGACCTGCACCGTCATGATAGGGAGGTCATTGAGGCCGGACAGCGTCTTGAGCTACTTGAAGAACAAGCTGCTGCCAAGTGGACTGCTGTTGTGGAAGCTCGTGCTAAAGAAGGGACTCTCATTCGCCAGGTCAAAGAAACTGACAACAATCTCCGGAGGAAAACCCAAGAATACGAGCAATGGCAAATGCTTTGGGAAGAGCTTCCACGTGCTGAAGATGGGTCGCGACGTTCTACCGCATTTTATGGAAATATTTTGAAGAAGCGTGACCTGGAAGCTTTGGAGGCTAACGCCAAGAGTCTGCTTGAGGACTTGAATCTTTGGTTGAAGACTTTGTTAGATTGAGCTCCTGAGTTGTAACAAACTCCTTTTCTTCTCTCTGTTTTTTTTTTTTTTTTTTTTGGTACCTCCATGTATAAACATTTTTGGTACTATAGATACCTTTTACTTAAATTCTTTCTGATGAAAGTAAGCAAAAGTTGGATGAGAAAGTTTGTCTGAGAACTCGATCAAAAGGTTGTCATTTTGTGAAAATCTTTTGTCAAAGGATTGAAATGGCATGAAAGCCATATTTTGACATGGCATGAAAGCCGAATTTTGTGGTATAAAAGCCGAATTTTGTTTGTGGCATGGGAGCCGAAGTTTTTTTTTGAATTGGCATGAAAGCCGAATTTTGGAAATGGCATGAAAGCCGAATTTTGAATTGGCATGAGAGCCAAAATTTTGTTTGTGGCATGGAAGCTGAAATTTGGAAATGGCATAAAAGCCGAATTTTAAGATGGCATGAAAGCTGGGTTTTTGAATTTTGGAAACCAAGTTTTGTTTTGTTGGCATGAAAGCCGGGTTTTTTTTTTATACCGTGAAAGTCGGGTTTTTGATTTTTTGGCGTGAAAGCTGGGTTTTTGATTTTAAAAAATGCAAGTATCGACTAAGAGTCGCCTCCCTGCTGAATGGTATTGCAAGTATCGATGGAATGTCGCCTCCTTACTCATTCGGTTGCGAGTATCGATGGAATGTATCCTCCTCGCAGACTGGGGTGCAAATATCGACTGAACGTCGCTTCCTTGCTTTTTCAAAAATTTTGGTTTATCGACTAAATGTCGCTTCCCCGCGATTTTTTAAATTTGAGGTTTTTTTTCTTCTTTTTTTTTTTTTTTTTTTTGTTTTGAAATTTGGGTTGTAAATATCAACTGGAATGTTGCGTCTCCACGATTTTTTTGAAATTTTGCAAGTATTGACAAAGTGTTGCTTCCTTGCGATTTTGAAATTTTAGAAGTATCGAATGGGGTCTACATCCTTCCGATTTTTGGGTTCTGAGAGTATCAACTGAGCGTCGCTTCCCCGTAGTTTCTAAAAAATCATTTTTTTTAAGACACGAGGGCTGTAAATTTTGACTCAAAACCATTTTTGGTTGTAAAAGTCGAGGCGGACTAGGGTGGAAATTCCTGAGTCCTCATTTTTGTTTCAAACCATGAATTTTGGGTTCAAAGATCAAAAATGGTCAAGTCCGGGAAGAGGCTCCTAAACTTGGATTTTTGGATTTGAATTTTGATTTTTTTTTTTTTTTTAACAATGGAACTATGAAAGTAAGCATTGTCTTGAAAGTTTTTTTTTTCTTTTTTTTAGAAATTTCAACATAAGGATGAAAATTCCAAAAGGGATGGGTTTGGTGAGTAAGCACCTAGGAATAGGCTTTGGCCTTATAGGCATCGCTCTGACCCGTTGGAGGAAGTCTTTAAGGGTAGTACCGCTTTAAGAACTTGTAGTTGATGGGCAGCATACATCTGTCACCCTTCATGTTTAGAAGAGCGTATGCACCGTTGGAGAAGACTTTGTCGATGACGAATGGGCCCTCCCATTTTGGTTCGAATTTGCCTTTGGATTTGTTAGTAAAAATCATTAGCCTTTTTACTGCAAGAACCAAGTCACCCTTTTTATAGGCGCTTTGCCTGACCTTCTTGTTGAAAGATCATGCCATGCGTGCTTGGTACAACTTAATGCTTTGTAGAGTTTCAAGCCGTCTCTCATCGAGATTATCCAGCTTTTGGAGTCTCAACTTGACATTGCTTTCTTGCGTCATATCATTTTGCAGAGATACCCTTAAGGAAGGAATTTGTACTTCCAAACGGACAACAGCTTCACATCCATAGACCAAGGAAAATGGTGTGTTATGGGTTGGTCCTCGAACGGTGGTTCGATAGGCTCACAAAGCTTCTGATAGTTTATCGCCCTAGTCTTTTTTGTGACTAGAGACCATCTTCTTAAGAATTTTGCAGAGCGTCTTGTTGAAGGCTTCTGCTAGTCCATTCGCTGTTGGATTATATGGAGTCGAAGGACAACTTTAGATTTTGTACTTGTCGTAGAACCTATAGAATTTGTGGTCCCGGAATTGTGGTCCGTTATCATGGATGAATCTTTTAGGTATGCCAAAGCGACAAATAATATTGGTAGGCAAGAATTGAAGGACTGATGAGGTCTTCATTTCAATGAGCACAAATGCTTCTGGCCACTTGGAGAAATAATCCGTAGCGGCGAAGATGAAGCGATGACCTTTGCTTGATGGGGGAGAGATAAGACCTATGATGTCCATACCCCAAGCTTCGAAAGGCCATGAGATCGCTGTAGGATGTAGCCATTCTGGAGGCATGTGAACATAATCTCCATGAATTTGGCATTGTTGGCAGCGTTTAGCAAATCGCATTACGTCAGCTAGCATGGTAAGCCAATAATAACCTAACCTATTTATCTGGTCGTAGAGCTTAGGACCGGCCTGATGAGCTCCAAAAAGACTAGCATGTACTTCTTTGAGAGTTTCCTTGGCCTCTTGTTGTGACAAGTAGCGTGGAAGTACTCCATTGAAGGATTTGCTGTAAAGCATTTTTGAAGGAATATCTAAATGAAAGTTCGAGGCTCATCTTTGAATGCTTACCCGCTCTTTTGGATCTTCAGGTAGGATTCCGAACATATGTAATCAATGAATGGATCCCTCCAGTCGCCAATCGGAGGTTTGAGGATGGATATCCGACTTCCAACCACTTGGTGGCACTCAGCAACTGCTTGGTGTGTGTTAAGAGGAGGGAGAATCCTTCTTTGACACACTGTAATTTGCATGTTTTCCCTTTGTTGGATCTCCATGGATGCGACGAGTCCGGCCAGGGCATCTACACGAATGCTTTCACCTCTGAGGATGTGGGTGATATAACATATGTCAAACTTTTGCCGAAGCGATTGCGCCTTATTGTAGTTAGGCAACAAATCGGGCTTCCTGACTTCAAATTTCTGATTCATCTGGTTGACGATCAGTTGAGAGTCCCCAAAAGCTTCCAGCATGGTGATGCCAGATTCGAGGGCGAGTTCCAATCTTACAATCAGGGCTTGGTACTCAGTTGCATTGTTTGAACATGGTTCCAGTAGCGAGAAAGCGTGTGGAATCATGTACTTGTCGTGGCTAACAAAGAGGATGCCAATTCTCGATATCTGCTTTCCTTTTTCATTTGTCCTAGTTGCGCCATCAAAGTACATGTCTCAGGAAGCATTCGATAAGGAACTTTCCACGTTGCAGACAGGTTCGTCTGGAAGATCATCCCTGAGTGGAGAATCTTTAGGTAATGGGTGCTCTGCGAGAAAGTCTGTTAGAGCTTGGCCTTTGATTGCTTTTTATGGTACATACCTAATATCGAACTGTGATAGAAGGATGGACCATTTTACCAGTCGGGCATTGAAAGAACATGCTTTTGTGACAAGGACCTTTAAGAGATTGATCCTCGAAATCAGGTAGACCGTGTTGGACAGCAGATAGTGACGTAGCTTTTGTACGGCAAACATCACTGCAAGGCATTCTTTTTCAACTAGAGAGTAGCGATGCTCTGCACCTACCAACATGCGGCTAAGGTGATATAGAGTAGCTTCTTTTCTTTCGTCGTTTTCTTGTGCAAGTAGAGCACCCAAAGAATAGTCGAGAGCTCTTGTGTACAATATGAATTGTCTTCCAGTTGTGGGGGCAGCCAACACTGGAGGTTTGGTCAGGTATGTCTTGATATCTTGAAATGCGGCTTCACATTCAGCATCTTAAACAAAATCTGCACCTTTCTTCATTAGGCGAGAGAATGGGCGGCACTTCCCTGATAGATTGGAGATGAACCGTCGAATGTATGTCAACCTTCCTTGAAGCCCTTTTAGTTGTCTTAGGGTCCTTGGAGATGGCATTTCCAGGATAGCCTTGACTTTGGTGGAGTCAAGTTCTATTCCGGCTTTCCGAGCTATGAATCCAAGAAACTTACCCGATGAGATACCGAAGAAGCATTTTAGTGGATTCATCCGTAGTTTGTGTTTGTGAAGTCGAAGGAAGACTTCTCGAAGATCTTTGAGATGGTCTTATTTTCTTCTGCTTTTGACGGCAAGGTCGTCAACATAACATTCGACCGTCTTGTGCTACATATCTTGGAATATTTTCATCATAGCCCTCTGATATGTTGCACTAGCATTTTTTAGACCAAATGGCATGACTGTGTAGCAATACATGCCAAATGGAGTCCAAAATGATGTATGACTTTCATCTTCAGGATGCATCTTTATTTGATTGTAGCCAGAGAATCTGTCCACGAACGTCATTCTCTCAAATCCACAGGTATTGTCGATCATCACCTCTGGTGTGGGGAGCGGGAATTCATCTTTAGGGCATGTATTATTTAGGTCCCTGTAGTCGATATAGACACTTATTTGCCCATTTTTCTTTGTCACGGGGACGATGTTGGTCAACCATTCAGGATGTTGTTGTTCACGGATGAAGCCAACGCTTTTGAGTTTCTGAACTTCTTGTTCAATTTTGTCCATCACATCAGGACGAAATCTTCTCTGACCTTGTTTGACAGGGTTGATATTTTTTTGCAGATTGAGTTCGTGGACTGCTATCTTGGGGTCTAAGCTAGGCATTTCAGCGTAAGACCATGCAAAACAATCAACGAACTCATGAAGAAAAGAGATATACTCGGGTAACTCATCATCCTTTATATTCTTACTTATGAATACAAGACGTGGGTTTTCTGGTGTTCCCAAGTCTATCTTTTGAACATGATCTTTTGTTGGAAGATTTGAAGGTGATTCCTCCATAATGTTTTCGGAGGCTTCCAACTCAACAAGACCTTCTAGAGTTCCAAAGGCATTTACAGACCAAGGCTCTGCTTTTGTCCATGAGTCTTCTTGTTCGGTACTCTTCTCAAGACTTGCTACGAGATAGTCCCAATCATCTGCTAAAACTGGGTCGAAGTAGGATACTTCTTTTGGAGACGATGGTTCTTCAGAAAACCGCGCGTCTGTGTCGTCGGACAATTCCTCTTCACTGTCTGAGAAATCATACCAATTGGAAGAGCTTCTTGGATCCTTGATGGGTGACTCCTCAAAGAGATATCAGGGAGATCAATGTCTTCATGGACACGAGATGCTGAGGCTTGGTTGGTAGGACGACTTTGCAGCCTTTGTGTCAACTGTCTCATGGGAGTGTCAGGATCATACCCCAACCCATATGAAGACTTGTTTATACGACGGTGGAGTTTCCAATCCTTCGGCTGACTTTTGGTCAGGGTGGGTTCTAATGGCGTGAGAATACCACGGCCTTCTCCCAAACCGATTGGATTCTGAACATCATAGCATATTTTCTTCATGATAGCTTGTGCCATTGGACTATACTGGGTTAGTTGAGGCATACTTTTATTTTGGAAAGGTTCAAGCGGAGAATTTGATGAAAAAGTTTCCGATCTGTGGAAGAAGATTGGCTTTTCTTCTGCCGAAGTTGCCGGAATGATGAAGGAAGCAAATATAAGATCTTCTACGTCAGCAGGTATCTCCAATGGAGTGAGAGCAGGCTGAACTTGCTGAGTATCAGCTTGACTTGACGGCGTATCGTCTTCTGGTTCTGAATCCGAATCTGTGTCATGCATAATAGACACAAAGGAGACAACAAACTTGCCCCCAGCCTTTTGTTTTGTCTTCTTTGCTTTGGTGGTGATTACCAAAGGCTTTGAAGATTTGAGAGAGACAACGAAGGGAGAATGACTACTCTCTTTGGATTTGCTGGAAGGTTTGTTTTCTTCCTATGATTGCTGAGGAGCTTTGCCTTTATCTTTTTGGAGATTTTCGGCAAAGGGTGTTATTTCCTCCTCCTTTTCTTCTTTTTCATCTTTATACATCTGAGCATCTGCAAAATGGACGTTTTTTCCTTTGAAGGGCTTTTTATCTGCAAACACCCAATGTATTAAGCCGTCGTTACCAAAGAACTTGATGCATGGATGTAAAGTTGAAGGGACGACACCATTCTCGTGTATCCAGGGGCATCCAAGAAGGATATTGTAGCATGAAGGGGTCTTTATTGCATATACAATGACTTTAGAAATAAGATTACTGATTTGCAATTTGAACCTGATTTTGCCGAAAGGCCTTTGAGCGCTCCCATCATATCCAAAGATGGATACAGACGTGTAACTCAGCTTGCTAGGTGGAATGCCCAGCTCTTCGAGTGCCGAAGTAGATATGAGGTTGAGTGCAGAACCTGGGTCGATCTAGACTCTATGTATTGGCATTTCTTTGACGTACCCTATGAAGTACAAGGGTCGGTTGTGCTTTGTCTCACCTAGCAGGAGGTCATCCTTATTAAAGGCAATTGTTGCACTTACTGCTTTTTGAACCGAGAGGTATTGAATGCTTAATCCCTCAGTTTTCTTCTCTTCTCCCTTTGAAGAAGTACTTGATTTTTTTACCCTATAGTACATTTCAATTTGTAGGACTTGTGGGGCATGTTTGTCGACATCTGCATTCAGCCTTTGCAGTTTCTGAAATGAGACTATCATGAGTTTGTGGAGACATTCGTAATAAGTCAAGGATGTGCAGTCATGCAGGTATGTGTTTGAAGTGCTCAATCAAGTCGTACTTAAAAGCCTCCTTCGGGCTTGCATTTTCATTATTGTTGCCACTTGAGGCGTTTCAACATCTTTTCCCGAAGGATTTACATAAGAAAAAGAAGGTTGGTTGTAGTTTTTGTGGTAATCTCGGCCAGAGCAGGTACCTCTACCAACTTCGAGAGCTTCTAGAGAAGAGTCTCCTTTTGGAAGATCACTCTCGGGATGAAGGGGTTGATCATTGTCATTTGCTGAAGACGTCTCTATAGCAACATTGTCGTCCTCAGTGATCGTGTTGCATGGAGCATTTTCCGGGAACAAGTCCTGAACAGCATCCAGCAACTTTTCTTCTCTGCTGAGTAATTCATCGGTCCAGACATCACCTATGAGGTCAGGTATGTGGGACCAGTTGACCGAATTTTCATTGAAGAAGACTTCATTTGCAGGAGCTTATTCAAGAAGATCAGTCAGAAGAGGCTTGAGCTTCGACGTCACAATTTCAAGAGACGAAGGCTGAGAAAATGATATTTCTGTGGACGCTACTGTAGACACCTCATTTGGCCCCCTACGATAGCATTAAACACCTATCATATATAATGGTGCCCCCATTTCAACCATAATTGAATGGTTAATGGTATAATTAAAATTAATTAATGATGATGGAGATACTTGTTGATAATTTTAGATTTAGTTCGACAATCTCTAGAAATTCGTGAGAGAAAGAGCCAAATCGCGTCAAGATCTTTGGTCCAACCCACTATGAGCTATAGCATTATCCAAACCCCCTTCCAAACTGCCTAGAACACATTCAGGTTGTTCCTAGAGAGATTACACTTAGTTTGCCTAAGTACGATAAGATTAGCATGAGTTAGGAGGCTAGGATCACTGATCCAGTTATCCCTACTCTATCCTGACCTCTAATCACTATGATATATGGACCGAAAGATTCTACGTTCCGAGAGCTTTCCGACGATATGTGGAACATCCAATTCCGACAAACGGATCAAAAGATACGGCCCTTGGAAGATTTCCCCCACCAAAAATCCACTTGGGTGCACACACAGGTGTGCCCATGTCCCAAAAAAAGGCACTTGAGTGCATACTTAGGTGAGTTCCGCTTTATCTTTCATAGTTCCGGCCTGATCTTAACCCGAAAAAAGAACGAAACCGAACCATAAACCCATTTAACCCAAAGGGTGACATGGGCGCTCACACAGGTGCGCCCAAGTTCTAAAATCCACTCGGGCGCACCGAGTCCCTAGTCATCTTGAAAATGCACATGGGCTCCCCCATTGGTATGCCTAAGCCCAGTCTCTATTATTTAGCCCGAATTAGATCCGAAAGCAGACCGAACCAAACCATAAGCACACTTGTCACGCCCCCAAACCCGGGTCCTGACCGAGGGGGCGGGAGAGTTTGGGGAGGTGAGGGATGATTATATTTCTCCCAAGATCCGCGTGTGTGAGGATCCACAATCACAACACTGTCTGAATATTTCTGCGGAAGCTTTTGTGGCAACGCGACCCGGAGTCCGTGGACAACATCGGATTCCGCGTCGCATATAACCCCTAGCATAAAGCCATCATTTTATGAACCATATCAGACTGGAATAAACCAACATAAATAAAATATAGAGCTGACAGTATCAGGATATTACATTTCCATTATGTTCAAGTTACAAGTAACAATGTGCATTAATTACAATCCCAAGAAAGGCTAATAAAAGCCAAACAATACAAACTAATATCCACTACCCAAATGTGACGTAACTCCGATGTCAAGCACAATGTCTACAGGACATAGCCGACAAGACAACCTGCAACTCATGGCTCCACAGCCAACAACTCACAGCTCGGGGCGGGGAAACTGAACCTGAGTACCAAAATAGTGGGTCAAACACGACGGTTTGGCAAACGGGTGAAAAGACATAACAATAAGGAAAATACCTTAGAAAACATTTAAACCTGTCAAAACAATAGTTTCATAAAACGAGAGAATCATTTATCCAAATACATATGCAATATAAAACATGTACGGTATCCAAGGAAACGGGAAACAAGCAAGATGGCAACCACAAAAGGCTAAGTCCTCTATCACCGAAGTGACATGAGCATATCAGGATGTTGTCTCAGTCACCGAAGTGAGGAGATGCAACATAAGTAACATATACATAATATAATACAATACGGGACATGACCACGGTAGCGAACCGGGCATCGGGGACCACAGTAGCAATCTGCGGCATCGGGACAAGACCACGGTAATAACCGGGTAGCGGGATCCAAACTGCAGCTGGCGGGACGGGAAGGGGTCTCCAAGTCGGTGGATCAAACCGGCAAGGAAACCCAAGCTTAGTGGTGCCGACTCATAGGTCAAATCATGTAAAACGAGACATGTACAAATCATATGTAATGCACTTAAATAAACGGGAGGGACGGGGTGCTCAAAAGCACTAATTTCATTTCATTCGGGCATGTATAAACGGGCTAGCAAAAATGCTAAAATACACTTTCAATACTTTCAAGAATGCTAAATCAATATTCGAGAAATTCGGGCTATCATCGGGATTCAAGACAAATCATAATTCGAGAAATTCGGGTTATTATCGGGTTTCAAGACAAATCATAATTCGAGAAATTCGGGTTATTATCGAGTTTCAAGACAAATCATAATTCGAGAAATTCGGGCTATTATCGGGATTCAATATATATCAAGTGAATAAGGACCCCGTATGTCGATTGTAATGATTACTTGGTACTTCTTGAATTTAGAGACATTCCGGGCTCTTTATGCACTTTAGGTATTCAAACCTTAATCAAATTTTAAATAAACGAAACATAATAGAGAGGGGATCCTAAGCTCAACGTTAATCTAGTAGTACCTTACAACCTACTCAGTCATCGAAAGGAAAAATGGATTCGCGATACCCAAATAAACCAATTTCGCGTTTAGATAAAAGAAAGGATATCACGTCGTCCCGTACCGTTCAAGATTGAATTAGATTTAGTACCGATACAACCGGATTAACCGTGAGGAAATGTCGGTTCAACCATCCTCAAAGGGAGTCAAACGGGTCCACAAAAGGGTCACTAAGTTCCACTTAAAGTCCATCTAATCATAGGACAAAAGTCCATTTAAAGTCCATCTAATCATAGGGCAAAAGTCCATTTAAAGTCCATCTAACAAAGGGTCAAAAGTCCCTTTAAAGTCCACCTAACAAAGGGCCAAAAGTCCCTTTAAAGTCCATCTAACAAAGGGCCAAAAGTTCCTTTTACAGCAGGTTTTCCAATTGGGCCGGTCGACCTGGCCCATGGCCGGTCGACCGCGTACACAGGGGCTCGGTCGACCGGCCATGGGCCAGGTCGACCGGGAGTTGTAAATTAAATGGGTGAATAGTCTTTTGGTCAGGCTCCAGAGAGCCTGACCTCTGTGTCGCCGGTCGACCGCGCCCTAGGCCGGTCGACCGCGTGCTCTACAGAACTGAGACTCCTGCAGTTCAGCAGGTTGCCCAACAGGGGGGCCTGTTCCAGTGTCGCCGGTCGACCGCGCCTCTTGGCCGGTCGACCGCGTACACTGCGTAACAGAACCCAGGTTCTGTTACAGCAGTGCAGTGGTCTCTTCATTTCTTCCATTCTTTTCTACATTCTTTCAAACATATTTAGCAATCTAATACATGGATAAAACAAGCTATCAAGACTCTCAAATGTGCATTTATTTCAAGTTTAAACAAGCCATTAATATCACAAAATACTAGATGAAATCATAATGCATTTTTATCAAATCTCATTCAAATGTAAAAGGATCAAATCATCCACTTGCCTTGGGTCTTTAATCAATGAAAAACTAGCTCTAATCACACTTGCAAGCCAAGAACAAAATCTCTACAAAAACCCCCAAAAACAAACCCTAAAATGGGTCAAAACAAGCAATAAGAAGAGAGAGCTTTCAAGAATGAAAATGGGGCTTCTCAAGGACCAAAAGAACATGAATCTAGAAGATTAGGGAGAGATCTTACCAATAGGTTCTCCAAATGAGCAAAGCAAGCCAAAAGAAGGTCTTGGAGAGATGGGATTTCTCCAAAAATGGTACTAATGGAGAGCCCTTGCAATGGAGAAGAAGATAATGCAATCTTTTGACATGATGGTGCAAGATTGGTTGTCTCTTGATGATGGAGAAGCCAAGAAGAAGGAGAAAAGGGTGCAAGAAACCCTAGGCTCAGTTGTGCTGGAAAATGGAGAAGGGAAAGAAGAGATGGGTTCTCTTATAACATGTGAAAATGGGCTCCACCACTTAAGAACTTTGAAAGGCTGAAATAGTGGTTTTCGGGGCTTTGGATGAAATCGACGAAGAAGGAAGAAATGATCGTCGAAATATCTAGTTTCCAAAAAGTATATGTTTCACGGGTTTCGGGAATAACAATAATCCGGTACAGATTTAGTGTGAAAAGACTGTTTTGCCCTTGAAGCTAGAAAAGTCAAGTTTCGGGGTTCGGGACGGGAACGGGATCAACATGAAAGTTGAAGGTATTAACAAAACAAGTAAATCGGGATAAAATACAAATCGAGAAAACCAAGATAAAATCTCAAGTATACGAAAATCCATAAACAGGGAACCCCCAAAGGGCCCCACACAAAAACCAAGACACTCAAAATATCCCAAAGCTATAACAAAGCTATTTTAATCCAAATTAAACCAAAAACCACGGAACACACTTAGAGCTAAACACAGCTCCAAAAACACTAATCTGGGCCTCTCGGGTCGGGGTCTCACATCCTCCCCCCCTTAGAACATTTGGTCCTCCAAATAAACTAAGCAACTCCAAAAACAAGTGGGGATATAATCCCGCACTACGAAAACAAAACCTCAAATTGCTGCTCCCATCGGTCATCTCGAAAGCATCTGGACTCACTAGGTCTTCTCCACTGTAGAACTCTTCTGTCAACTATCAACAGCTGTCATACATTCTCCCTCTGGCTCGAATCTGTTACTGCCCTGCCAATCTGGCTGCTCAAGAATTCTGTCAACTCTGACTCCTTCTAGGTTCCACCTGTTGGGATTGGTGTATGCCCTAAAGCCCACTGACTGCACTTTCATCTCTGTAACTGGATATTTATTGGTTATTTAATGGAATGACTTCTTTCTCTTTATACTTGTGTATTTGTATGGTTGTGTAAGGCCCATTGTTTTCTAGTAATGACTTAGGTGTGTAGTGGCTACACACAGTTAGGTCTGAGTCATGGACACTTGAAACAATAAACTTGTTCATAACTGAGAGATGGAGTTGGGCACTTCATCTTGGTATAAGTTATAATGAGATACTCTCATGTATTCAGGGTGACTTACCTAAGTCACGGGAGGCTTTTCCGGATTTATCTCATTAGTGCATGTGTCATGCATTGAACAGGACCACTTGTAGGTGTGATCTCTAATATAGTACTATCACAGAGAGAGATCAAATCACCTCTTGCTACTGAGTGACCAGTGCTCTTAATCTTGAGCATTTGTGGATGAACTGACGAAGTCAAGTTCTTGTGCTTTAATTCACTATGGGTGAGATCCTGTTCATGGGTCAACAGCTCTGTGTTTTGGGTGCTTGGGCTTGATTAGTTGGGACGTGCAAATGCAATATGGAATCTATGCCATCACATGATGGAATGATCGTCCCCTTAGAATTATCCGATTAATCATCAGAATCTAAGATCTTAGTATATGGATGTTCCATATGGATATTGAACTTGTGGGTCGCTCCCTGGATCAAGAGAATGATATCCGAATGATGGGTAGGTCAAGGATATGAAATTCTAAGGTTGAGATGTAATCAAGAAGGTAGATAGTACATCGGTTAACCTACTTGATTATGGATGTTACATAGAGGGGCATTGTGGTCATTGTACTTGGTAGGTCAAAGACAATCGTCAGTTTATGATGACCTTTATTTGCAATTTAATATTTGTCCCTGGAGTGCAACCATAACTCTCTAGTGGAATGAGTTAAGGTTAAAATGATCCTAGTGTTGCTATGGGGTTAGCATGGACATTTTGGTCATTTTGGGAGCCAAGGGCAAATATGTCTTTTGGTCCCTTCTCTAGCCACTTTCCTAGATTGGCAAGGTTTCCTAAATTGTTTAAATGTGTGGAGAAATAATTTTGAGTGTAAATTCAAATAGGTCCATGAAGGCATACATGAATTACATCTCTAGATAAATTATTTGGTGCATGGACCATAGTTAGTGTGGGCTAGCCAATGTGGTCCCTAGTTTGTGGGTCCCAAGTTTGTGTAGGCCCCATTACTTGGAAGGAGTTCTTTTTTGTACAAGTTTTCCTAAAGTTTAGTAGCTTTCTAATTCAATTTGGAAACTAAACTAAGAGGGGAAGGGCTGGACGTCCATATGGGTTTCCTTTTTAGTAAGTCTTTCTTGGTTTCCTAGTTCCTTAAGGAAACTTCTTCTAAAAGAGATTTCCTCTTTATATATATGGCTGGCTGTACTCCCCTGGGGCGTGAAACAACTAAAGGAAAGAAAGATAAAAAGGAGAGAGCCTAGGAAAGAAAAAGGAGAGAAACAGCCCATAGAAATTATCCTCCTCTTGGACGTCCATTGTATGAAGAAACTTTCTTGCTGGTCCTTGTTTTCTTCCTGCAGAAAACCCATATCAGATATGAGTCCTACACTTCAGATCAAGGAAAAATAGTTAGAAGGAAACCTGGTTGTGTTCCCACCAACACTAACTAATCAGATTAGTAGAAAGAGGAATAGAGTAGAAGACTAGAAGGGAACCTGCTGCAGAGAAATTCCAGCAAGGTTGCTGAATATTGCAGTCTAAAGAATCTGATTTTAAAGTTCAGATTTCAGAGGTTTTTCGACCTAAGAACATCAGGTATGTGTTCTTCTTTGTATCTTCTTTGTTTTCACACAAGTTGATTATGATTGCATGGTGTTATTGTGTGATTTACATGGCTGGTTTGCTTTCTTATTATGGTCCTAGTTAAAAGTTTTGAAATTCCAGCCATAGAACTCTTTTCTTCAAAGGAGTTCAGATCTGAATCACACCTACTTTCACCACCAAGTCTCTCACTTCTAGCCACCTTCAAACAGAAAATTTCTGGAACAATTCTTTCAACTTCATCACAAATTGTCGAAGCTTGGTTCTCATATCAAGTGCACTATTTTCAAGGTGAACTTCATGTTAGCTCTAACTTGCTCGTTGCTCTCGATCCTCTGCACCACAATCTGTCTTTGACGATAACATGCTTGTCCTTTCACTATTCTTCAGCATTTGAAGCTCTGCACTCACTCTTGCAACTGCTCCGCCAAGTTTGTTTTCCCCAACAAATCCCGAAATAATTGACTTCCTACTCCGAGTATCTGCCAACTGAAAATTACCTCTGACATTGATGATTTGTCCTGCTCCTGCACAACTGCACTATCTCCAGTCAAACACAAGGGTGAGATGAGTCTGTAGTCAAGGTCTCTGATTCGGTTGAAGATCTCAAACTGTCCAAACTCTAACTCGGCAACTAGCTCTTCCGACACCATCAATGTTCGAAGAATCCTTCCGTCAAACCCTTGACACCAATCAAATGTTCTAACGTCACTTCTAATCTGCTGCCTGTCTTGTCTATCCAGGTCGGTCCAAGTAAATGAAAGTTCTGGCTCATTCTGATGTATTACAGTCCCTTCTCTGCCATAAAGCACTGCATAAAGTTTCCCTCAATGTCTTATTTGTTCAATCTTCTGCCTCTATCTCAGGTTCACCATCTTCAAGTCAGGCATATGTGCCATTCTTCTCTGAATCTTTCGACTAGCCTTGTCCATAGGTTATGGTTCTCCAGCTTGCATCTGCACAAAGTCCAATTTGATATCTCAAAAGTCTGTAAAGTCTGCAAGATCTCCTCTATCATATGACCAGGTAACAATCCATTCTGTATACGGCTCTCTATACCGCAGCTAAAAACTTACTTCCCATCATTATAACCACACACTGATGTACCCCTCTGAGTCAGCTTCACCATCCTTCTGGAATCATTGAAAATCCTCTAACACTTACCTGACAAAAGTTCATCCATACTCGAGAAGTTCCCAGCTTCTAGCATCCACTTGAAGCTCTATCAACTGAAAATCACTTCAAACTTCCTGAAATCTGTCATTCTCTGGTTTCTGGAGTCTTTTGACTTAGGGAAATGTTCCAAGTTTATCCAAAAATCCACACTTACTTACCTGACGAATCCTCTAACGATACACGATCAACTGTAATTGGGTCTCGATGTGCTGCTAACATTCCTTGCTGACTAACAACTGCTCAAAAATTCCTTCGCTAACTCCGTCTGTGACAACAAAAAGCTGCAAATTCTGCCAAAGTCCTTCGAGATCCACATGCTAAGTCCACAAAACTCTGATTCTCTGGCGCGAAAACAACGAAAAGGAGCTAAACATGGGTACGGAGACATTAAATTCTCCCCCACTAGAAAAGAATTTGGTCCCCCAAATTCTCTAACAAGAACAAAAAGGAAAGAGACAAGGAGAGTCTCCCCCACTAGAAAGAAAACAAACCCAAATCTGACAAAACGACATCTAGCCAAAAATCCGGACCTCACGACACGTCTTAAGGTTCCTAGAGTGTTTTATGTCCTAGAAACCTGCCCGCTCTGATACCAGTCTGTCACGCCCCCAAACCCGGGTCCCGACCGAGGGGGCGGGAGAGTTTGGGGAGGTGAGGGATGATTATATTTCTCCCAAGATCCGCGTGTGTGAGGATCCACAATCACAACACTGTCTGAATATTTCTGCGGAAGCTTTTGTGGCAATGCGACCCGGAGTCCGTGGACAACATCGGATTCCGCGTCGCATATAACCCCTAGCATAAAGCCATCATTTTATGAACCATATCAGACTGGAATAAACCAACATAAATAAAATACAGAGCTGACAGTATCAGGATATTACATTTCCATTATGTTCAAGTTCCAAGTAACAATGTGCATTAATTACAATCCCAAGAAAGGCTAATAAAAGCCGAACAATACAAACTAATATCCACTACCCAAATGTGACGTAACTCCGATGTCAAGCACAATGTCTACAGGACATAGCCGACAAGACAACCTGCAACTCATGGCTCCACAGCCAACAACTCACAGCTCGGGGCGGGGAAACTGAACCTGAGTACCAAAATAGTGGGTCAAACACGACGGTTTGGCAAACGGGTGAAAAGACATAACAATAAGGAAAATACCTTAGAAAACATTTAAACCTGTCAAAACAATAGTTTCATAAAACGAGAGAATCATTTATCCAAATACATATGCAATATAAAACATGTACGGTATCCAAGGAAACGGGAAACAAGCAAGATGGCAACCACAAAAGGCTAAGTCCTCTATCACCGAAGTGACATGAGCATATCGGGATGTTGTCTCAGTCACCGAAGTGAGGAGATGCAACATAAGTAACATATACATAATATAATACAATACGGGACATGACCACGGTAGCGAACCGGGCATCGGGGACCACAGTAGCAATCTGCGGCATCGGGACAAGACCACGGTAATAACCAGGTAGCGGGATCCAAACTGCAGCTGGCGGGACGGGAAGGGGTCTCCAAGTCGGTGGATCAAACCGGCAAGGAAACCCAAGCTTAGTGGTGCCGACTCATAGGTCAAATCATGTAAAACGAGACATGTACAAATCATATGTAATGCACTTAAATAAACAGGCGGGACGGGGTGCTCAAAAGCACTAATTTCATTTCATTCGGGCATGTATAAACGGGCTAGCAAAAATGCTAAAATACACTTTCAATACTTTCAGGAATGCTAAATCAATATTCGAGAAATTCGGGCTATCATCGGGATTCAAGACAAATCATAATTCGAGAAATTCGGGTTATTATCGGGTTTCAAGACAAATCATAATTCGAGAAATTCAGGTTATTATCGGGTTTCAAGACAAATCATAATTCGAGAAATTCGGGCTATTATCGGGATTCAATATAAATCAAGTGAATAAGGACCCCGTATGTCGATTGTAATGATTACTTGGTACTTCTTGAATTTAGAGACATTCCGGGCTCTTTATGCACTTTAGGTATTCAAACCTTAATCAAATTTTAAATAAACGAAACATAATAGAGAGGGGATCCTAAGCTCAACGTTAATCTAGTAGTACCTTACAACCTACTCAGTCATCGAAAGGAAAAACGGATTCGCGATACCCAAATAAACCAATTTCGCGTTTAGATAAAAGAAAGGATATCACGTCGTCCCGTACCGTTCAAGATTGAATTAGATTAAGTACCGATACAACCGGATTAACGGTAAGGAAATATCGGTTCAACCATCCTCAAAGGGAGTCAAATGGGTCCACAAAAGGGTCACTAAGTTCCACTTAAAGTCCATCTAATCATAAGGCAAAAGTCCATTTAAAGTCCATCTAATCATAGGGCAAAAGTCCATTTAAAGTCCATCTAACAAAGGGTCAAAAGTCCCTTTAAAGTCCACCTAACAAAGCGCCAAAAGTCCCTTTAAAGTCCATCTAACAAAGGGCCAAAAGTCCCTTTTACAGCAGGTTTTCCAGTTGGGCCGGTCGACCTGGCCCATCGCCGGTCGACCGCGTACACAGGGGCTCGGTCGACCGGCCATGGGCCAGGTCGACCGGGAGTTGTAAATTAAATGGGTGAATAGTCTTTTGGTCAGGTTCCAGAGAGCCTGACCTCTGTGTCGCCGGTCGACCGCGCCCTAGGCCGGTCGACCGCGTGCTCTGCAGAACTGAGATTCCTGCAGTTCAGCAGGTTGCCCAACAGGAGGGCCTGTTCCAATGTCGCCGGTCGACCGCGCCTCTTGGCCGGTCGACCGCGTACACTGCGTAACAGAACCCAGGTTCTGTTACAGCAGTGCAGTGGTCTCTTCATTTCTTCTATTCTTTTCTACATTCTTTCAAACATGTTTAGCAATCTAATACATGGATGAAACAAGCTATCAAGACTCTCAAATGTGCATTTATTTCAAGTTTAAACAAGCCATTAATATCACAAAATACTAGATGAAATCATAATGCATTTTTATCAAATCTCATTCAAATGTAAAAGGATCAAATCATCCACTTGCCTTGGGTCTTTAATCAATGAAAAACCAGCTCTAATCACACTTGCAAGCCAAGAACAAAATCTCTACAAAAACCCCCAAAAACAAACCCTAAAATGGGTCAAAACAAGCAATAAGAAGAGAGAGCTTTCAAGAATGAAAATGGGGCTTCTCAAGGACCAAAAGAACATGAATCTAGAAGATTAGGGAGAGATCTTACCAATAGGTTCTCCAAATGAGCAAAGCAAGCCAAAAGAAGGTCTTGGAGAGATGGGATTTCTCCAAAAATGGTACTAATGGAGAGCCCTTGCAATGGAGAAGAAGATAATGCAATCTTTTGAGATGATGGTGCAAGATTGGTTGTCTCTTGATGATGGAGAAGCCAAGAAGAAGGAGAAAAGGGTGCAAGAAACCCTAGGCTCAGTTGTGATGGAAAATGGAGAAGGGAAAGAAGAGATGGGTTCTCTTATAACATGTGAAAATGGGCTCCACCACTTAAGAACTTTGAAAGGCTGAAATAGTGGTTTTCGGGGCTTCGGATGAAATCGACGAAGAAGGAAGAAATGATCGTCGAAATATCTAGTTTCCAAAAAGTATATGTTTTCACGGGTTTCGGGAATAACAATAATCCGGTACAGATTTAGTGTGAAAAGACTGTTTTGCCCTTGAAGCTAGAAAAGTCAAGTTTCGGGGTTCGGGACGGGAACGGGATCAACATGAAAGTTGAAGGTATTAACAAAACAAGTAAATCGGGATAAAATACAAATCGAGAAAACCAAGATAAAATCTCAAGTATACGAAAAGCCATAAACAGGGAACCCCCAAAGGGCCCCACACAAAAACCAAGACACTCAAAATATCCCAAAGCTATAACAAAGCTATTTTAATCCAAATTAAACCAAAAACCACGGAACACACTTAGAGCTAAACACAGCTCCAAAAACACTAATCTGGGCCTCTCGGGTCGGGGTCTCACAACACTCGACCCCAAAATCAGACATGGGCGCACCTGTGTGTGTGCCCAAGTCAAGGAAACCCTAAAATCACCTAGGTTTGCGTGAAGTCTCTAGAAACCAGTACCTACAACAACCCTAACCCTTCCTCCACGCCAAAAACCCCTATATAAAGACCTCTTGTATCATTTTGCAAGAGGAGGCTACCAAAAAAAAAAAAAAAAAAAAACAAAGAGAAAAAGAGAAGCAAAAAAATAGAGAGAAAGAGAGTAGCCACCATAAAAAGAGTTTTAGATCTAAGAGAAGGGAAGAGAAGGAGCATTCTGGTTCTCAAGATCAGCCATGGAGAAGGCCTCCAAAAACCATAGATTTTCACAAAGAACTTCGATCTAGGACTTAAAAACGCAAACCGGTATTTCTAGATCCATTTCCTCTTGATTAGTATTCAGTGTCATTATTAGTAGAAACATGCTTAGGATCATCTATTCATCATACATTTGCATTTATAGCAGTATTTTACAGTAGATCTGATATTCAGCATTCATCATTTTTAGTAACATGCATGGGATCATCCATAGGCTGTAGATCTGCATCATTTTCATCATCCTAAACTCATGATTAGAATAGATCTTGCATTCATGTCATTTTCATTGGGAAAAATATAAATTTGAGAAAGAAAAAGTGCAACAGAGCACTTGGGAGCAACTGTGGGTGCGCCCAAGTCCCTGCATAGGGTTTTAACCCCGATTTTCATATCGCGTGCACTTCGTTTCTTAGATCTGAATTCATTCTCATACATATTGATATCAGGACCTTCGGATCTGTAACTTTGTGTTCTGGATCACGCGAAAAGCATTAAGAAAAGAAACAAAAGAGGAAGAAAAGTGCAGAAAAGCACTTGGGCGCCCCTACAAGTGCGCCCAAGTCCATAGGTAGGGCTTTGGCCCCGATTTTCCATTTCGCGTGCATTCTGCTTCTTAGATCTGAGTCCGTCCTTATATAAGTTAATATTAAAACCTTCGAATTTGTAAAGAAGCATCAAAGAATTGAAAGAGGACTAAATATATTGCTAAAAAAGGAAGAAAAGAAAAACCAGCCACTTGGGCGCCACCATAGATGTTTCAGCAATCAAGCTTTCAAGAAATCCAGTTTTACATGGGAAAAGCAAGCATATAGATGTGAGATTTCATTTCCTGCGTGATTTGTGCAGAGAAGGAGTTATTGATATGATTTGGTGCAGCAGTGAAGATCAAGTTACAGATATTCTAACCAAACCCCTCAAGTTAGCTCTGTTTGTGAAGCTGCGTAGACTTCTTGGTGTTTGTTCTATTGAAGATTTAGTTTGAGGGAGGGATATACAAAGCTGATGGACAAAACTGTCTAAACCGATTGTCTGCAGAGCAATCAGTTTAAAGGAGGGTGTGAAAAGTAATTCTTTGTTTGTTATTGAATGTCCTAGTCTTTAGGAGTTCAGTTAGCGGAGTTCAGTAAGTGGAGGAGTGTTCCTCAATTTATGCTAGCAGTATGGATAGTTGGTTCCATTTTGTTTGTGCTTAGTTAGTTCAGGACTTATATTTAAGTATGTCATCTGTTCATGAAAATTAATTTAACTCTTCAATTTTAGATATCGTTCTCCTCTTACAATTTTAACACATGCATGATTGAACCCGCCTGAAAGATGATATCGGTCGGTCGCTTTCTGGTGACAATTTCTAAGAGGAGAACCCCAAAGCTGTATACATCACCCTTTGTTGAAGCATGCCTTCCCAATCCATATTCTGCATTCATATATATATATATATATATATGAGAAATATTCAAGTGCATCTATCCCTCACCATTTGTGGTGAGGGACACCCCTTTTTCGGGTGTTTCAAGTACAAAAGGTGTTTTGTACTTGAATGGGAGATCCCCTTTTGTACTTGAAACACCCCAAAAGGGGGTGTCCCTCACCATAAATGTTGAGGGATAGATGCACTTGAATACTCCCCTATATATAAATATATATAAGCCATTGATTGGCTTGCATTAGGTATGAATGTGAGGAATGGTGTCTACAGTGTGCATGGTGTGGCGAGCACTTTGCCTACTCATTAATAGAAATTGATGAAAAGGTTGGATATATATCTAATGATCAAGATGTAGTCCATAAATTTTCTATGCCATAAGCACGGATTTACGAAAAGGGTGAGATTAAAAAATGATCTCCCTTATATAAGGCATGAATGAATTAGGGCATGTGGAAGGTGCACTAGTGCATATTATAGAGTGTCCTCCTTAAAGAAAGAATTGCAACAAGGTTTAATTTTGTTTCAGACGACAAGGCATTAACCAATCCGCGATGGCCTGACCTGTTTCCAATATTATTAGTAAATGGGCTTTCATTTGGGCCAGGTCCATACAAACTGATCAATCAACTAAAACTGTCCCAAGAACTGATGACTCAGGTTGACATTTCCATTGTGATCGATGAGTTGGTTGGATTTACTAGGTTTTGAGGACTTTTCAGGTTATCAATGTTTCAGGCCAGATCTGGGTCCAGCTTTAGGGTTCGAATTTATTTGCACGCTGGGCATGGACCTTAAGGCCATGGGCTAGTCACTCTTCTAGGCCCATTAATATGTATAGGCTATAGCTTAAAAAGTTAAATGTTGTAGCTGTTGGGCCTATTGGACCGTTAGGTGTCGCTCGGGCTCCTTAGTTGATCAAAACTCGGTTTTGTATCTGGACTTGAGTCTACTTTTGGATCTGATATATTCTGATTCCAGATTCTTATTATAGGTGGATTGATGCCTATAGAACTCTTGTCAGGAGAACTGATATCCAAATTGGATGAAGGCTAGAATCCGAGTACTCAAGATTTTACTAGATCCATGTGGATCTATCCTAGATCGGCCTGTTTTCTAAATCTAAACACCACTTATCACCATAGTTGTGGCCTGAGACTGGACAACTGGACAAGGTACTTCCTGGTACAGTGGCCAATTAATCGGTTGGATATTTGGATGATCTTACCCTATAGATCAATAGTCACCTATGTTCTCACCATCCAATTGAAACCCATGGATTGGAAATGTAGAATGGCCCCAATCTATGGGGTTCCTAATTGGCCATCAACAATAGGGCTCGCTATATGTAAAACCACCAATTAACTTCCACTTCCATGGAAGAACTAGGAGCCAAAAGATCAACAACTAACACTAGGGCAAAGCACTCGTATTGCACCTCAGAATAATGTAATATTCAACACAAACTGCTTTGCACATGCTTATAAATTCTAGAATTCTTCAAAACTTTTCATAGTTTTGTTTGTTGTTAAATAGAGGAGAAAGCTATGAGAAGTTGAGGAATTGAAATAGAGAAATATATATGTACCAGGAGCAATATAACCAATGGAGCCGCATAACAATCCTGCCGTTGAAGTGAAGGATGCAGAATCGAAAATTGCATCGCTTTCTCCCCCGCTACTCTAGACCAGCTTTGCAATCCCAAAATCTGTGATCAGCGCCGTCATGTCATCGTCAAGAAGTACATTGCTAGGCTTCATATCACAATGAATAACCCTAATTGGAGAATGTTGGTGCAAGTAGGCCATCCCTTCAGCTATATCACTACAGATGTTCACTAGCTGAGCGAAGCTCAACCGACGGTCTGAGCCATTGCGCGGGTATAGATGGTTTTCTAGGCTCCCATTAGACATCAAGGGCAGGACAAGGGCCTTGAAATCTGGTCTACTGCAAGTTGTGATTGTAAGTGCAAATATTGTAACTCACAAGATTAAAAGATGCCTTAAAGGACTTAAACCACAATGGCTGTCGAGGGCTGGCTGCTCCTGGCTTAGTTAACCTGAAAGGGAAGTGGAAAGAGATCAAAGGACCCTGGCTGTAGGCAGCACAGGGCTCTCCGATGCCTTAGTTAGAGTGGATACTGAGTTTTTTCTTAGGATGAAGAAGATGGACCGAAGGTGTGTCTATTATCTTCTACGTACCTCCTTCAGATGCTCTCTCTCCCCTCTATATATGAGTGCTACTGGAGATTTTATCATGGGCTTGATGATCTGGCTGCTGAGGTCATCAGCTCACAAAATAATAAATGGAGGTCCATCACAGCCCACATCACATTAAATGCCAGTCTGATCAGCCCATGTTGCATTAAATGCCAGTCACATTGGGCCTGATTCTGTCTGGACTCATTGGCAGTGAAGATCTCATCGGATCCCTTCTTGGGCCTCCCCCTGATGGGGCTGTAGCCGCTAAGTATTGCCGTGTCAGAGGGCCGGACGGCCAGGATGGTATCTGTCTTGTCATCGCGTGCCCGAAGGCAGGAGATATTTTAAACACGCGCCTCGGCTGGCAGTCTCCCTAGTTGCAGCCGGGATGCGTGTCGGGGCCGGGTTTAGTGGATGACGGCCTCAGCCGGACTGAGGCCATCAACTGCACCACGGCTGGCGCTCCAATGCCACAGCCGGGATGCGCTCAGCCGGACTGGAGATAAGGACATTAGTTAAACTGCTCTGGGACGATTAGGAATCTCCCCACACAATAGCCCCCTAGCTTGTGGCTCCTCTGGGATCTCGGGATCTCGAACTCAGTGGAGTCGGAAGCTACGAAGGTGTTGCTACAATCGTAGGTCTTGCGTTGGTGACAGCTGGCGTCTAATCCTCTCCAAACTTCTTTTCCCGCCCAAGATAATAAATGCAGCGCGTCAATCATGAAGGAGTGGGATAGGCTATGCCACGCGTCCCCGTTTGATCAGCTGTGCCGCTGGACACGGGAAGCGTACAGTCGCCTGATGCAACGTTTCGAATTTCGGGAACGGCGCTCGGGACGGGGCGGCGCTTCTTCTGATACAAAAGGCTGCTGTTGTCTTCTTCTCCTCATCCTCTACACCCGAAGAACTGGTCCAGAAGCCCTCTGCCGCTGAACAGATCGCTGCGACGTATACCTGAGGGTTTTCCGGTTGCGTTTTCCGAGCGTGAGCTTCTCCCTTTCCTTAGATCCCCCTTTAGGCCTTGTCTCTCTTTCTTCTGACCACACATGGGGATTTACAGTCACTGGGTAGAGAACGATATCGCCATAGATGGGCTTAGGATGGCGTACAAAATACCGGACGATGTACTGATCAGACGAGCGGACCCTGCAGACCACGCACTTCGCTCGTACTCGGGGGGCTGGATGCCTTTCCCGTTGATCGCCATTGTAGAGGGCGGAGTTAGGTTCCCCCTAGACCCACTCCTCAGGGCCTGCCTCAGCACTTGGGCCCTCAGTCCGTGTCAGCTGTCGCCTAATGGCTACAAAGTCATCATGGGCACAGCCGTGCTGAACAAAAACCTAGGTATTGACCTCGGTGTCCATGACATCGAAGATGTCTACGACGTATGTAAGTCCAAGGAGGATGGCTATTACCTCCGAGTCCGGCCCCGGTGCACAGCCTTCGTCACAGCACTCGAGGACTCTAGCAAATACGCCGGAGACGACCTCGTGTGCGTCTCGGGGAACTGGGAGTTTGGCGCCGAGGAGGACAGGGTGCACAGGGTACCGCGTCACCCCGGGGTCGTCCCAAGTAATCCCCTTCGCTTATTACTGCTAATCTCATTTTCCTCTCTGCTTTTGTGCTCGCTGGACTGATGTCCCTTTGGTTCATTTTGCAGCCGCTCGCGAACGGAGGCAACAAGCCTGGCGGGACGGCTGGAGAAAGAACGAAGAATGGTACCAGGCTATCAGGAGGTGCACCGACTTCTCCAATAGGTCCGCCTGGGCGCTATTAGGCTACGAGCCGAGGTACCGGGGGTACAATAAGAGATCCGTGTTGCCCCTTGCGCTGCTTCAAGGAGAAGTCCCGGGACCAAGTGAGCCCTTTGCCAGCAGCCGTGCAGAGGCTGCGCTTGAAGAAGGGGGGACTTCTCGAGCCGTGACCGGCGCTGAGGCATCACCCGAACCGCGATCCTCCCCTGAGCCGCAGTCAAGCGGCACCCCTTTAGTGAGGAGGACGCGGCGCCCTCACACTGACTCAGGAGAGATGTCACGGGTCCCGGCGTTCGTGGATCTGGAGGCACTGGCCCTAGGGAGCGAGGGCGAATCATCTCCGCCGGTGGTCCGGGATTTTGCTGGACACTCAGCTCCCAGCCCTGGTGAGTCCCCTCGGGCTGTTGAGGTGGCGGTAGCGACCCGCGAGCCGAGTCCGGAAGCCCAACATTCTCCCGAGGATGCTCGCAACGAGAGCTCCTCGAGAAAGAGGCCGAGGGAAGAGGGAGACGGCTCGGGAAGGGCATCGCAATCGGCCGAGCCAGCGCCTTGGGCACCGAGCTTCCTGCTCGAGTCAGGGAGGTCTATGACTGTGGAAGACTGCATTCACAGGAGGCCAGATCCCCTCGTGCTCGAGGCACTTGGCCATGCTTGCGCACTGCCGCGCGACATGGCCCGGTTGGGGAAGATGAGCGACCCGAAGCTGGTCACGTCGCTACTCCACTCTTGCTTTCAGGTAACTTGGCTTGTAATTTTAATTGCTTTGCTGGGTGCCCCACTTCGGCTACTAACATGCCCCGATTTCTTGACAGACGTTGCAGAAGTCGATGGTAGTCATCGACAGGTTCAGCAAGCAGGGTCCCTTGGTGGCTGGCCTAACCGAGGAGAAGAGGGAGCTCGAAGAGGCGCTGGGGTCCAGCGTCTCGAAGGTCAACCAGCTGGAGGCGTTCCAGGGTGGCCTCCGGACCAAACTTGGGGAGGTGGCGATGGAGATCGAAAACGAGAAGATGAAGAACGCCGACCTCGAGGCCCAAGTGGAGAGTTTGAGGAGCGACCTTCGCGCCGAAACGAAGCGGGCGGACGAGGCGGAGGCCAAAGTCAAGGCTGAGAGTGAGGCGGCTTTCCAGGACGCGGCCACCCAAGCGACCGTTTACTACGGCGCGAAGGTATTCCGCGTTCGAGACAAGGCGTGGGCGAAGGCGTGGCGCGCCGCTTTGAGGGAGGTCGGGATTTCGGAGGACCACCCGTCCTTTGTGAACCCTCCGATCTATCCCGGTCCATCGGCCCCGGATAACACAGTAATTATCGGTCCCCCGGTCGGGTGTCGACAGTGGCCCAGCCCCTCAAGAAACCTCCGCCGACGTCCCCTGTGACCCAGCTCCACAAGAACCATGAAGACCCGGTCGCTGTTATCTGTCTGCTTGCTCTCTTTTTTTTTTTTGTTAAATCATCGTGTAATCTGCGCTTCAAAATGTAAACTTCCAGTAATCAATGAATCGAACTTTTTCTCATTATTCACTCCCGCTCTGTTTGCATGCTCGATTTCCTCATGCTGCTTGTGCTTGTCTCTTTTTTCTTTTAAACAAGATCATAACGGGTAATTAAAGTGGCGATGACATCATATGATGCCGATGCCTTCACGGTACTGAGGCGGCCACAATGGTCCCATGCCTAGGCGGTGCGTGCATCACGGCCCGTAGGCTTCATGCCGGGGTGGTGCATGGACCAGCCCCACGGCAATCGTAATGGCCCGTAGGCTTCATGCCGGGGTGGTGCATGGACCAGCCCCACGGCAATCGTAATGGCCCGTAGGCTTCATGCCGGGGTGGTGCATGGACCAGCCCCACGGCAATCGTAGTGGCCCGTAGGCTTCATGCCGGGGTGGTGCATGGACCAGCCCCAGGGCAATCGTAGTGGCCCGTAGGCTTCATGCCGGGGTGGTGCATGGACCAGCCCCACGACAATCGTAGTGGCCCGTAGGCTTCATGCCGGGGTGGTGCATGGACCAGCCCCACGGCAATCGTAGTGGCCCGTAGGTTTCATGCTGGGTCGACAGTGGGAACAAGAGCAGAGACTCAAAACTGCTTTCATTAAAATCTTGGAATACCTTGAATACAGAGTTAGAAATAAAACTTCTTGAGATGCGATACATTCCACGGACGAGGTAATTGTCGACCATCCATATCTTCGAGTTTGTAAGCTGATCGCCCAGCAGTGGCGACTACCTTGAATGGTCCGTGCCAATTCGGAGCCAACTTGCCCTGGCCTGGGTCTCGATCTCCTGGAAGTGTCTTCTTAAGGACCAAATCCCCGATCGAGAACCTTCTCTCTCTGACCCTTCGGTTGTATCCTCTGGCCAGTTGCTGTTGATAATCCGCCAATCTGATAATCGCCGATTCTCTGCGCTCGTCGGCGAGGCCCAGCTCCCGAGCAATATTCGTTTCATTCTGGCCTTGGTCGAAGAGTTCTGACCTCAGGGTTGGGAGGCCGACCTCAAGAGGGATGACAGCCTCCATTCCGTAAGCTAGGGAAAACGGGGTCGATGATGTGGAACGCCTCGGAGTCGTTCTGTAGGCCCATAAAACACTTGGAAGCTCTTCTACCCATCTCCCTTTCGCTTGATCTAGTCGCTTCTTCAGCCCATCCAGCACCACTTTGTTGGAGATCTCTGCTTGACCATTGCCCTGCGGATATGCCGGGGTGGAATAGTGGTTTCTGATGCCGAGTTCCTTGGAGAAGTTTTTGAAGGCAGCGGAGTCGAACTGGGTGCCGTTATCCGATACCAAGACTCGTGGGATGCCGAACCTGGTGATGATGTTCCTCCAAACAAAATTCTTCGTGTCACGCTCGGTGATGGAAGACAACGATTCTGCTTCTATCCATTTAGTAAAATAATCAGTGGCCACTATCAACCATCTCTTATTTCCTGGAGTTCGGTGAAGTGGTCCCACGATGTCCAGCCCCCATTGGGCGAAGGGCCATGGACTAGAGAGTGGGCTCAGATCTTGTGCTGGTTGATGGAGAGAGTGGGAGAACTTCTGGCACTTCTCACATTTCTTAACATATAATCGCGCATCCTTCTGCATATACGGCCACCAGTACCCCTGGCTGATTGCTCGGTAAGCTAACGACCTCCCTCCTATATGGCTCCCGCAAATCCCCTCATGTATTTCATAGAGAAAGTCTTCCACTTTGCTTGGATGGACGCATTGAAGGTATGGGCCAGTGAATGACTTTCTGTAGAGCTTGCCCTCGGGGGACAACCAAAACCGTGTAGCTTTCAATCTGAGCCGGTGAGCCTCAATCTTGTCCTCCGGGAGTTTGTCGTCCTTAAGATAGGATATAATTGGATCCATCCAGCTTGGGCCGGAGTCAAGATGGAGGACTTCCCGGGGTGGCTGAAGCTCTATGCTGGGTCTTGCCAGCGATCCCACTTCGATAGTTCTTTTCTTCCCTGCCTCAACGGCGGAGGCTAGACTGGCTAGGGCATCGGCATGAGAGTTTGACCCCCTGCTGATCTGTTTGACCTCGGCTGTCTGGAATTCTGAGAGAGACTTCTTTGCGAGGGCGAGGTAGGCAGACATCCTGTCGTCTCGGGCCTGATAATCTCCTGTCAACTGGTTAATCACTAGCTGGGAGTCACTGAAGACGAGCAACTGCCGAGCTCCGAGGATTTTAGCACTACTCAGTCCAGCTAACAAGGCTTCATATTCCGCTTCATTATTTGACGCTTTGAAATCCAGAGTAAGGGCTTGCTCAATAACCAGACCATCCGGAGTCTGGATGACGGCCCCAGCACCAGCTCGCTTGGCTGTTGACGATCCATCAACGAAGACCTTCCATACGGGAGCCGGAGATCGGCTTGGAGATAGTCCGTCATCCCCCGGGAGGGGTACCTCGAGTTCGTCCGCGGGCTCGGGGCCGAGCTGAGTTGGCGCCGAGGTTGGAGGTACGAACTCCACAATAAAGTCCGCCAGGACCTGAGCTTTGATGGCTGTTCTGGGCTGGTATCGAATATCATATTGCCCGAGCTCTATCGCCCACCGCGAAAGCCTTCCTGAAAAATCAGCTTTTCGGAAAACAGACTTGAGCGGATGTTTTGTAATCACCACTACAGTATGAGTTTTGAAAATAATGGGAGAGCTTGCGGGAGGCGCTAACTAGTGCCAACGCAGGCTTCTCCAACAGGGTATATCTGGTCTCGGGATCGAGGAGCGATTTGCTCGTGTAATAAACCGGTTTTTGTTTGATTTTCCTCCTCTCTGATCAGGACCGAGCTCACGGCTCGATCCGAGACCGCTAGATATAAATGCAACGTTTCCCCTGGTTTTGGGGTCGAAAGTAGAGGAGGCGACGAAAGGTAGGCCTTAAGTGCTTGTAAAGCCTGGTCACACTCTGGAGTCCATTGAAACTTACAGTTTTTCTCAACAATTTAAAGAAGGGATGGCACTTATCTGAGGATCTACTGATGAATCGATTTAGTGCGGCAGCCATGCCAGTAAGCTTCTGGACCTCTTTTGCAGTAGCCGGGCTCTGCACTCCAAGGATGGCAGAAATCTGGTTTGGATCTGCTTCAATCCCTCTCCTAGTGACCAAGCTCCCGAGGAAATTTGCCTGAACCGACGCCAAAGGCGCACTTGGAGGCGTTCAGTTTCAGCTTGTACTCTTTCAGAATGGCAAACACCTCGGCCAAATCGGCTAGATGGTTCACGGCTTGTTTGGACTTGACGACCATATCGTCGATGTACACTTCAACAGTGCTGCCAAGGTGCGCCCCGAACATCTTGGTGACCAGGCGCTGGTAAGTGGCACCTGCGTTCTTTAAGCCGAAAGGCATTACCTTATAACAGTAGATGCCCCTGGGCGTTATGAACGCAGTCTTCTCTTCATCCGGAGCGTACAGAGGTATCTGATGGTAGCCTCGATATGCGCGAGGAGGAGCTCATCCGGTCGTGGCCGGCGGTGGCGTCGATCATCTGGTCGATCTTTGGGAGCGGGAAGCTGTCCTTGGGGCAGGCCTTGTTGAGATCTGTGAAGTCGACGCATACCCTCCACTTGCCAGTCTTCTTTTTGACCACCACCGTGTTGGCGAGCCAGACCGGGTACTGCACCTCCCTGATCACCCCTGCTTCAAGTAGTTTACCGACCTCCTCAACCACAGCTTCTGTCTGTGGCAGCCCGGTCCTACGAGCTTTTTTGCATTACCTGCTTGTGCTCGGGATCCACATTCAGCTTGTGGCACGCGATCTCGGTGTGAATACCGGGCATCTCCTCTGGGGTCCAGGCGAAGGCTCCTATATTCTGGAACAGGAATTCGGTCAATTCGGATCGCTCAGGCTCGGTAAGCTGACCGCCGAGGAGGAAAAACCTTTCCGGATCATGTGGGATGATCCTAACCTCGGTCAGTTCTTCCACACTCTCTTCTGCTCGGGATGCTGACCGACTCGGTCCAACTCTTTCTCCAATTCGGCCACATTGACCTGCTTGGGCTCGCGACTTCCGGGTACTACGGCCATCAAGCACTGTTGGGCCATTTGCTGATTTCCCCGAACCGTCACTATTTTTTACTCTGCCGTGATCTTCGAGTGGAAATTTCAACTTCTGATGGAGAGTAGAGGGTACCGCTTCCATGCTGTGGAGCCAAGTTCTACCCATGATGGCATTATAAGGGGATGGCGCGTCGACTACCAGGAAGTCTACCATCACGGAGGCTCCTTCAACCTGAACTTTAAGGGTCAATTTCCCTTTTGGGTATACAGGTTGGGCACTGAAGCCTATCAATGGAGTTCGGGCCTCCTGCAGATCTGCTTCCGAAAGGCCCATCTTCCTGAAGCAATCGAAATAAGGACCTCGGATGAACTGCCGGGGGTCAACAAGGATCCTCTGGACCCTACAATTCTTCAGTTTCAAAGTGACGACAAGCGGATCATTATGCGGGAGTTGTACGCCTTCCAGGTCGTCATCAGAGAACCAAATCTTTGGGCTGCTCCTTGCGAGGCCTTTTCGCAACCGGTTCTAACTCGGCCGCCATTACCTGTTTTCCATGGGACGCCCGTCTCGCCTCGGCACGCGCCTGGTTACTCCCTCTGGGTGGGGGAGCGAGGTGTATGACTCTAATGAGTTTCTCGGATCCATCACTGTCCTGACTTTTTTCATTTCGGTGCCGAGCTCGGGACTCATCCCTGTCGTTCGCCTTGACATATTCTTTGAGATGTCCATCTTGGACAAGTTTCTCTAAGTGAGACCTGAGGATTCTGCACTCCTCGGTATTGTGGCCATTCTGTCTATGATAAGCACAGAATCTACTCTGGTCGCGGTTTGGGCCGAATCGCTCCTCATGGGGCGGCGGCCAGCTGAAATACGGCCTGGATTTGATTTTAGTCATGATCTTGTGAATAGGCTCCTTAATATGGTATCAACAGCCTTGTAGGGATCGGAAGACAGTCTGAGCTTTTTGTTGTTTCTGTAGGCGGTGTGGAAGCCCTTGCGAGCTAGTCGAGGCCTTATGGCGGCTTGGTTCCTCTCTCCTGGACGACCGATCTTCTTTCGTTGAAGACTTCCCGTTCCGATCTCTTCGGCTGACGTGAAAGCTTTCCCTGGCTCTGAGCTGGTCCATCCTCTTGAGCTATGAAACGGTTTCACCCTGGCCATCAGCGCCGAGATAGAGGCCACAGGATTGCCAGCCAGGTCCTTCCGAAGATCATTATCAGGCAGCAAGGCGTTCTGGAACGCAAAGATTGCCACTTCGTCTTTGGAGCCATCGATCTGGCTGTAGACCGTCCAGAACCGCTTGGCGAACTGAGTGACATTCTCGTGCTGCTTCATCTTAGGGCCCATTATATCGGCGTCCGTCTTAGGATAGCTCTGTAAGCCTGGAACTTCTTTATGAAGGAATGCTGGAGCTGCTGCCAGGTTGAGATGGAATTTTTCTGGGAGACCCGCAGAACCATTTCAAGGGGAGTTCGCCCAGGCTGGACGAGAAAACCTTGCAATTCAAATGGCTTTCATCTCCCCAGACAGACATCCTCTGCGAGAAATGTCGCAGATGCGCAGCTGGAATCCGAAGCCCTTCGTAGGTGGCGAACCTTGGGACAGTGAACTTCCTCGGTAGGGGGTGATCCCTAATGTCGCTAGTGAAAGGCGACGTGCCGAGGTCGGCGAATGCGCCAGCGTCCTGATGACTTCGGGTGAGGCCGGCCACTTCCAGGTTCCGCCTAACTGCTTGCTGAATCTGTTCCTCAAGCCATCCCTGAGCATCATTACGGACCTCGGGGATCTTCTGACCGTTTCCTTGAAAGGCTGCGGTACTGCTGGAGGCTTCGTCATTAGCTTGACTACGTCTTCTTTCGTTCAGATGAAACCTAAGGTCCCTTTGAGAAGGGGTGGTCTGCTGATGGCGAGAAGAACCTCCTCGCCAGATCGCTGCAGACGCTGTCTGGCGGTGTCAGCATGCCTCAGCTTGTCTCCCTGAGCTGTCGTTGGAGCGTCTGATAAGGGCATCCTTCTCCGGATAGTAGCATTCTGCGCCTGTATCTCCTCGTAAGTAGGGTCGAATTCCTCATCAGAGCTGCGAACCTCGCTATTTCTCCGACGATCCAACAATGACCGGGGACTTACGTCGAGTCTGGTGAAGGGTGAGTTCTCTCCTCCAGGAGGCTGGAGAGGGTCACCACCGTCTCCGGGTATGATCTAGATGGGGCTGGATTACCCCGCAGATAGACAGGGAGTGGACCTCAAAGACTCTCGGAAAGGGTTCGCTAATGTCCTGCAGTGCCTGCTCGGGCACTTTTTCACTTTTGCAGGCCTCTCAGCCATAGCTTGAAGGAGGATTGACACAACTAGTCTGCTTCCCACAGACGGTCGCCAATTGTAAGGCAATATTGAACTCACAAGATTAAAAGATGCCTTAAAGACTTAAACCACAATGGCTGTCGAGGGCGGCTGCTCCTGCTTAGTTAACCTGAAAGGGAAGTGGAAAGAGATCAAAGGACCTGCTGTAGGAGCACAGGCTCTCCGATGCTTAGTTAGGGTGGAATACTTGAGTTTTTTCTTAGGATGAAGAAGATGGACCGAAGGTGTGTCTATTATCTTCTACTACCTCCTCAGATGCTCTCTCTCCCCTCTATATATTGAGTGCTACTGGGAGATTTATCATGGCTTGATGACATGGTGCTGAGGTCATCAGCTCACAAAATAATAAATAATGGAGGTCCTTCACAGCCCACATCGACAATTAAATGCCAGTCTGATCAGCCCATGTTGCATTAAATGCCAGTCACATTGGGCCTGATTCTTGTCTGGACTCAATTGCAGTGAAGATCTCATCGATCCTTCTTGGCTTCCCCCTGATGGTGCTTGTGCCGCTAAGTAATTGCCGTGTCAGAGGGCCGGACGGCCAGGATGGTATCTGTCTTTCATCGCGTGCCCGAAAAGGCAGGAGATAATTTTAAACACGTCGCCTCGGCTGGCAGTCTCCCTAGTTGCAGCCGCGGGATCGCCGTGTCGGGCCGCCGGGTTAGATGATGACGGCCTCAGGACCGGACTGAGGCGCCGATCAATGCACACGGCTGGCGCTTCCGAATGCGCTACACCGGTGATGGCGCGTCTAGCGACTGGACCTAAGGAGTTAGTAAAGACTGCTCTGGGACGATTAGGAATCTCCCCACACA
>QPKB01000006.1:2596528-2679768 GCA_003546025.1 Camphora micrantha | reverse complement strand
GCTAAGTATTGCCGTGTCAGAGGCCGGACGGCCAGGATGGTATCTGTCTTGTCATCGCGTGCCCGAAGGCAGGAGATATTTTAAACACGGCGCCTCGGCTGGCAGTCTCCCTAGTTGCAGCCGGATGCGTGTCGGGCCCGGGTTTAGTGGATGACGGCCTCAGCCGGACTGAGGGCCATCCAACTGCACCACGGCTGGCGCTCCAATGCCACAGCCGGGATGCGCTTCAGCCGGACTGGAGATAAGGACATTAAGTTAAACTGCTCTGGGAGATTAGGAATCTCCCCACACACATAGCCCCTAGCTTGTGGCTCCTCTAGATCTCGGGATCTCGAACTCAGTGGAGTCGGAAGTACGAAGGTGTGCTACAATCGTAGGTCTTGCGTTGGTGACAGCTGGCGTTCTAATCCCTCTCCAAACTTCTTTTCCCGCCCAAGATAATAAATGCAGCGCGTCAATCATGAAGGAGTGGGATAGGCTATGCCACGCGTCCCGTTTGATCAGCTGTGCCGCTGGACACGGGAAGCGTACAGTCGCCTGATGCAACGTTTCGAATTTCGGGAACGGCGCTCGGGACGGGCGGCGCTTCTTCTGATACAAAAGGCTGCTGTTGTCTTCTTCTCCTCATCCTCTACACCGAAGAACTGGTCCAGAAGCCCTCTGCCGCTGAACAGATCGCTGCGACGTATACCTGAGGGTTTTCCGGTTGCGTTTTCGAGCGTGAGCTTCTCCCTTTCCTTAGATCCCCCTTTAGGCCTTGTCTCTCTTTCTTCTGACCACACATGGGGATTTACAGTCACTGGGTAGAGAACGATATCGCCATAGATGGGCTTAGGATGGCGTACAAAATACCGGAACGATGTACTGATCAGACGAGCGGACCCTGCAGGGACCACGCACTTCGCTCGTTACTCGGGGGCTGGATGCCTTTCCCGTTGATCGCCATTGTTAGAGGGCGGAGTTAGGTTCCCCCTAGACCACTCCTCAGGGCCTGCCTCAGCACTTGGGCCCTCAGTCCGTGTCAGCTGTCGCCTAATGGCTACAAAGTCATCATGGGCACAGCCGTGCTGAACAAAAACCTAGGTATTGACCTCGGTGTCCATGACATCGAAGATGTCTACGACGTATGTAAGTCCAAGGAGGATGGCTATTACCTCCGAGTCCGGCCCCCGTGCACAGCCTTCGTCACAGCACTCGAGGACTCTAGCAAATACGCCGGAGACGACCTCGTGTGCGTCTCGGGGAACTGGAGTTTGGCGCCGAGGAGGACAGGGTGCACAGGGTACCGCGTCACCCGGGGTCGTCCCAAGTAATCCCCTTCGCTTATTACTGCTAATCTCATTTTCCTCTCTGCTTTTTGTGCTCGCTGGACTGATGTCCCTTTGGTTCATTTTGCAGCCGCTCGCGAACGGAGGCAACAAGCCTGGCGGGACGGCTGGAGAAAGAACGAAGAATGGTACCAGGCTATCAGGAGGTGCACCGACTTCTCCAATAGGTCCGCCTGGGCGCTATTAGGCTACGAGCCGAGGTACCGGGGGTACAATAAGAGATCCGTGTTGCCCCTTGCGCTGCTTCAAGGAGAAGTCCCGGGACCAAGTGAGCCCTTTGCCAGCAGCCGTGCAGAGGCTGCGCTTGAAGAAGGGGGGACTTCTCGAGCCGTGACCGGCGCTGAGGGCATCACCCGAACCGCGATCCTCCCCTGAGCCGCAGTCAAGCGGCACCCCTTTAGTGAGGAGGACGCGGCGCCCTCACACTGACTCAGGAGAGATGTCACGGGTCCCGGCGTTCGTGGATCTGGAGGCACTGGCCCTAGGGAGCGAGGGCGAATCATCTCCGCCGGTGGTCCGGGATTTTGCTGGACACTCAGCTCCCAGCCCTGGTGAGTCCCCTCGGGCTGTTGAGGTGGCGGTAGCGACCCGCGAGCCGAGTCCGGAAGCCCAACATTCTCCGAGGATGCTCGCAACGAGAGCTCCTCGAGAAAAGAGGCCGAGGGAAGAGGGAGACGGCTCGGGAAGGGCATCGCAATCGGCCGAGCCAGCGCCTTGGGCACCGAGCTTCCTGCTCGAGTCAGGGAGGTCTATGACTGTGGAAGACTGCATTCACAGGAGGCCAGATCCCCTCGTGCTCGAGGCACTTGGCCATGCTTGCGCACTGCCGCGCGACATGGCCCGGTTGGGGAAGATGAGCGACCCGAAGCTGGTCACGTCGCTACTCCACTCTTGCTTTCAGGTAACTTGGCTTGTAATTTTAATTGCTTTGCTGGGTGCCCCACTTCGGCTACTAACATGCCCCGATTTCTTGACAGACGTTGCAGAAGTCGATGGTAGTCATCGACAGGTTCAGCAAGCAGGGTCCCTTGGTGGCTGGCCTAACCGAGGAGAAGAGGGAGCTCGAAGAGGCGCTGGGGTCCAGCGTCTCGAAGGTCAACCAGCTGGAGGCGTTCCAGGGTGGCCTCCGGACCAAACTTGGGGAGGTGGCGATGGAGATCGAAAACGAGAAGATGAAGAACGCCGACCTCGAGGCCCAAGTGGAGAGTTTGAGGAGCGACCTTCGCGCCGAAACGAAGCGGGCGCGACGAGGCGGAGGCCAAAGTCAAGGCTGAGAGTGAGGCGGCTTTCCAGGACGCGGCCACCCAAGCGACCGTTTACTACGGCGCGAAGGTATTCCGCGTTCGAGACAAGGCGTGGGCGAAGGCGTGGCGCGCCGCTTTGAGGGAGGTCGGGATTTCGGAGGACCACCCGTCCTTTGTGAACCCTCCGATCTATCCCGGTCCATCGGCCCCGGATAACACAGTAATTATCGGTCCCCCGGTCGGTGTCGACAGTGGCCCAGCCCCTCAAGAAACCTCCGCCGACGTCCCCTGTGACCCAGCTCCACAAGAACCATGAAGACCCGGTCGCTGTTATCTGTCTGCTTGCTCTCTTTTTTTTTTTGTTAAATCATCGTGTAATCTGCGCTTCAAAATGTAAACTTCCAGTAATCAATGAATCGAACTTTTTCTCATTATTCACTCCCGCTCTGTTTGCATGCTCGATTTCCTCATGCTGCTTGTGCTTGTCTCTTTTTTCTTTTAAACAAGATCATAACGGGTAATTAAAGTGGCGATGACATATCATATGATGCCGATGCCTTCACGGTACTGAGGCGGCCACAATGGTCCCATGCCTAGGCGGTGCGTGCATCACGGCCCGTAGGCTTCATGCCGGGGTGGTGCATGGACCAGCCCCACGGCAATCGTAATGGCCCGTAGGCTTCATGCCGGGGTGGTGCATGGACCAGCCCCACGGCAATCGTAATGGCCCGTAGGCTTCATGCCGGGTGGTGCATGGACCAGCCCCACGGCAATCGTAGTGGCCCGTAGGCTTCATGCCGGGGTGGTGCATGGACCAGCCCCAGGGCAATCGTAGTGGCCCGTAGGCTTCATGCCGGGGTGGTGCATGGACCAGCCCCACGACAATCGTAGTGGCCCGTAGGCTTCATGCCGGGGTGGTGCATGGACCAGCCCCACGGCAATCGTAGTGGCCCGTAGGTTTCATGCTGGGTCGACAGTGGGAACAAGAGCAGAGACTCAAAACTGCTTTCATTAAAATCTTGGAATACCTTGAATACAGAGTTAGAAATAAAACTTCTTGAGATGCGATACATTCCACGGACGAGGTAATTGTCGACCATCCATATCTTCGAGTTTGTAAGCTGATCGCCCAGCAGTGGCGACTACCTTGAATGGTCCGTGCCAATTCGGAGCCAACTTGCCCTGGCCTGGGTCTCGATCTCCTGGAAGTGTCTTCTTAAGGACCAAATCCCCGATCGAGAACCTTCTCTCTCTGACCCTTCGGTTGTATCCTCTGGCCAGTTGCTGTTGATAATCCGCCAATCTGATAATCGCCGATTCTCTGCGCTCGTCGGCGAGGCCCAGCTCCCGAGCAATATTCGTTTCATTCTGGCCTTGGTCGAAGAGTTCTGACCTCAGGGTTGGGAGGCCGACCTCAAGAGGGATGACAGCCTCCATTCCGTAAGCTAGGGAAAACGGGGTCGATGATGTGGAACGCCTCGGAGTCGTTCTGTAGGCCATAAAACACTTGGAAGCTCTTCTACCCATCTCCCTTTCGCTTGATCTAGTCGCTTCTTCAGCCCATCCAGCACCACTTTGTTGGAGATCTCTGCTTGACCATTGCCCTGCGGATATGCCGGGGTGGAATAGTGGTTTCTGATGCCGAGTTCCTTGGAGAAGTTTTTGAAGGCAGCGGAGTCGAACTGGGTGCCGTTATCCGATACCAAGACTCGTGGGATGCCGAACCTGGTGATGATGTTCCTCCAAACAAAATTCTTCGTGTCACGCTCGGTGATGGAAGACAACGATTCTGCTTCTATCCATTTAGTAAAATAATCAGTGGCCACTATCAACCATCTCTTATTTCCTGGAGTTCGGTGAAGTGGTCCCACGATGTCCAGCCCCCATTGGGCGAAGGGCCATGGACTAGAGAGTGGGCTCAGATCTTGTGCTGGTTGATGGAGAGAGTGGGAGAACTTCTGGCACTTCTCACATTTCTTAACATATAATCGCGCATCCTTCTGCATATACGGCCACCAGTACCCCTGGCTGATTGCTCGGTAAGCTAACGACCTCCCTCCTATATGGCTCCCGCAAATCCCCTCATGTATTTCATAGAGAAAGTCTTCCACTTTGCTTGGATGGACGCATTGAAGGTATGGGCCAGTGAATGACTTTCTGTAGAGCTTGCCCTCGGGGGACAACCAAAACCCGTGTAGCTTTCAATCTGAGCCGGTGAGCCTCAATCTTGTCCTCCGGGAGTTTGTCGTCCTTAAGATAGGATATAATTGGATCCATCCAGCTTGGGCCGGAGTCAAGATGGAGGACTTCCCGGGGTGGCTGAAGCTCTATGCTGGGTCTTGCCAGCGATCCCACTTCGATAGTTCTTTTCTTCCCTGCCTCAACGGCGGAGGCTAGACTGGCTAGGGCATCGGCATGAGAGTTTGACCCCCTGCTGATCTGTTTGACCTCGGCTGTCTGGAATTCTGAGAGAGACTTCTTTGCGAGGGCGAGGTAGGCAGACATCCTGTCGTCTCGGGCCTGATAATCTCCTGTCAACTGGTTTGTTAATCACTAGCTGGGAGTCACTGAAGACGAGCAACTGCCGAGCTCCGAGGATTTTAGCACTACTCAGTCCAGCTAACAAGGCTTCATATTCCGCTTCATTATTTGACGCTTTGAAATCCAGAGTAAGGGCTTGCTCAATAACCAGACCATCCGGAGTCTGGATGACGGCCCCAGCACCAGCTCGCTTGGCTGTTGACGATCCATCAACGAAGACCTTCCATACGGGAGCCGGAGATCGGCTTGGAGATAGTCCGTCATCCCCCGGGAGGGGTACCTCGAGTTCGTCCGCGGGCTCGGGGCCGAGCTGAGTTGGCGCCGAGGTTGGAGGTACGAACTCCACAATAAAGTCCGCCAGGACCTGAGCTTTGATGGCTGTTCTGGGCTGGTATCGAATATCATATTGCCCGAGCTCTATCGCCCACCGCGAAAGCCTTCCTGAAAAATCAGCTTTTCGGAAAACAGACTTGAGCGGATGTTTTGTAATCACCACTACAGTATGAGTTTGAAAATAATGGGAGAGCTTGCGGGAGGCGCTAACTAGTGCCAACGCAGGCTTCTCCAACAGGGTATATCTGGTCTCGGGATCGAGGAGCGATTTGCTCGTGTAATAAACCGGTTTTTGTTGATTTTCCTCCTCTCTGATCAGGACCGAGCTCACGGCTCGATCCGAGACCGCTAGATATAAATGCAACGTTTCCCCTGGTTTTGGGGTCGAAAGTAGAGGAGGCGACGAAAGGTAGGCCTTAAGTGCTTGTAAAGCCTGGTCACACTCTGGAGTCCATTGAAACTTACAGTTTTTCTCAACAATTTAAAGAAGGGATGGCACTTATCTGAGGATCTACTGATGAATCGATTTAGTGCGGCAGCCATGCCAGTAAGCTTCTGGACCTCTTTTGCAGTAGCCGGGCTCTGCACTCCAAGGATGGCAGAAATCTGGTTTGGATCTGCTTCAATCCCTCTCCTAGTGACCAAGCTCCCGAGGAATTTGCCTGAACCGACGCCAAAGGCGCACTTGGAGGCGTTCAGTTTCAGCTTGTACTCTTTCAGAATGGCAAACACCTCGGCCAAATCGGCTAGATGGTTCACGGCTTGTTTGGACTTGACGACCATATCGTCGATGTACACTTCAACAGTGCTGCCAAGGTGCGCCCCGAACATCTTGGTGACCAGGCGCTGGTAAGTGGCACCTGCGTTCTTTAAGCCGAAAGGCATTACCTTATAACAGTAGATGCCCCTGGGCGTTATGAACGCAGTCTTCTCTTCATCCGGAGCGTACAGAGGTATCTGATGGTAGCCTCGATATGCGTCGAGGAAGCTCATCCGGTCGTGGCCGGCGGTGGCGTCGATCATCTGGTCGATCTTTGGGAGCGGGAAGCTGTCCTTGGGGCAGGCCTTGTTGAGATCTGTGAAGTCGACGCATACCCTCCACTTGCCAGTCTTCTTTTTGACCACCACCGTGTTGGCGAGCCAGACCGGGTACTGCACCTCCCTGATCACCCCTGCTTCAAGTAGTTTACCGACCTCCTCAACCACAGCTTCTGTCTGTGGCAGCCCGGTCCTACGAGCTTTTTGCATTACCTGCTTGTGCTCGGGATCCACATTCAGCTTGTGGCACGCGATCTCGGTGTGAATACCGGGCATCTCCTCTGGGGTCCAGGCGAAGGCTCCTATATTCTGGAACAGGAATTCGGTCAATTCGGATCGCTCAGGCTCGGTAAGCTGACCGCCGAGGAGGAAAAACCTTTCCGGATCATGTGGGATGATCCTAACCTCGGTCAGTTCTTCCACACTCTTCTGCTCGGGATGCTGACCGACTCGGTCCAACTCTTTCTCCAATTCGGCCACATTGACCTGCTTGGGCTCGCGACTTCCGGGTACTACGGCCATCAAGCACTGTTGGGCCATTTGCTGATTTCCCCGAACCGTCACTATTTTTACTCTGCCGTGATCTTCGAGTGGAAATTTCAACTTCTGATGGAGAGTAGAGGGTACCGCTTCCATGCTGTGGAGCCAAGTTCTACCCATGATGGCATTATAAGGGGATGGCGCGTCGACTACCAGGAAGTCTACCATCACGGAGGCTCCTTCAACCTGAACTTTAAGGGTCAATTTCCCTTTTGGGTATACAGGTTGGGCACTGAAGCCTATCAATGGAGTTCGGGCCTCCTGCAGATCTGCTTCCGAAAGGCCCATCTTCCTGAAGCAATCGAAATAAAGGACCTCGGATGAACTGCCGGGGTCAACAAGGATCCTCTGGACCCTACAATTCTTCAGTTTCAAAGTGACGACAAGCGGATCATTATGCGGGAGTTGTACGCCTTCCAGGTCGTCATCAGAGAACCAAATCTTGGGCTGCTCCTTGCGAGGCCTTTTCGCAACCGGTTCTAACTCGGCCGCCATTACCTGTTTTCCATGGGACGCCCGTCTCGCCTCGGCACGCGCCTGGTTACTCCCTCTGGGTGGGGGAGCGAGGTGTATGACTCTAATGAGTTTCTCGGATCCATCACTGTCCTGACTTTTTTCATTTCGGTGCCGAGCTCGGGACTCATCCCTGTCGTTCGCCTTGACATATTCTTTGAGATGTCCATCTTGGACAAGTTTCTCTAAGTGAGACCTGAGGATTCTGCACTCCTCGGTATTGTGGCCATTCTGTCTATGATAAGCACAGAATCTACTCTGGTCGCGGTTGGCCGAATCGCTCCTCATGGGCGGCGGCCAGCTGAAATACGGCCTGGATTTGATTTTAGTCATGATCTTGTGAATAGGCTCCTTAAATATGGTATCAACAGCCTTGTAGGGATCGGAAGACAGTCTGAGCTTTTTGTTGTTTCTGTAGGCGGGTGTGGAAGCCCTTGCCGAGCTAGTCGAGGCCTTATGGCGGCTTGGTTCCTCTCTCCTGGACGACCGATCTTCCTTCGTTGAAGACTTCCCGTTCCGATCTCTTCGGCTGACGTGAAAGCTTTCCCTGGCTCTGAGCTGGTCATCCTCTTGAGCTATGAAACGGTTCACCCTGGCCATTAGCGCCGAGATAGAGGCCACAGGATTGCCAGCCAGGTCCTTCCGAAGATCATTATCAGGCAGCAAGGCGTTCTGGAACGCAAAGATTGCCACTTCGTCTTTGGAGCCATCGATCTGGCTGTAGACCGTCCAGAACCGCTTGGCGAACTGAGTGACATTCTCGTGCTGCTTCATCCTTAGGGCCATTATATCGGCGTCCGTCTTAGGGATAGCTCTGTAAGCCTGGAACTTCTTTATGAAGGAATGCTGGAGCTGCTGCCAGGTTGAGATGGAATTTTCTGGGAGACCGCAGAACCATTTCAAGGGGAGTTCGCCCAGGCTGGACGAGAAAACCTTGCAATTCAAATGGCCTTCATCTCCCCAGACAGACATCCTCTGCGAGAAATGTCGCAGATGCGCAGCTGGATCCGAAGCCCCTTCGTAGGTGGCGAACCTTGGGACAGTGAACTTCCTCGGTAGGGGGTGATCCCTAATGTCGCTAGTGAAAGGCGACGTGCCGAGGTCGGCGAATGCGCCAGCGTCCTGATGACTTCGGGTGAGGCCGGCCACTTCCAGGTTCCGCCTAACTGCTTGCTGAATCTGTTCCTCAAGCCATCCCTGAGCATCATTACGGACCTCGGGGATGTCTTCTGACCGTTTCCTTGAAAGGCTGCGGTTACTGCTGGAGGCTTCGTCATTAGCTTGACTACGTCTTCTTTCGTTCAGATGAAACCTAAGGTCCCTTTGAGAAGGGGTGGTCTGCTGATGGCGAGAAGAACCTCCTCCGCCAGATCGCTGCAGACGCTGTCTGGCGGTGTCAGCTGCCTCAGCTGTCTCCCTGAGCTGTCGTTGGAGGCGTCTGATAAGGGCATCCTTCTCCCGGATAGTAGCATTCTGCGCCTGTATCTCCTCGTAAGTAGGGTCGAATTCCTCATCAGAGCTGCGAACCTCGCTATTTCTCCGACGATCCAACAAGACCGGGGACTTACGTCGAGTCTGGTGAAGGGTGAGGTCTCTCCTCCTAGGAGGCTGGAGAGGGGTCACCACCGTCTCCGGGTATGACTCTAGATGGGGCTGATACCCCCGCAGATAGACAGGAGTGGACCTCAAAGACTCTCGGAAAGGGTTCGCTATGGTCCCTGCAGGGCCTGTCTCGGGCACTTTTCCATCTTTTGCAGCCCTCTCAGCCATAGCTTGAAGGAAGATTGACAACAACTAGTCTGCTTCCCACAGACGGCGCCAATTGTAAGTGCAAATATTGTAACTCACAAGATTAAAAGATGCCTTAAAGGACTTAAACCACAATGGCTGTCGAGGGCTGGCTGCTCCTGGCTTAGTTAACCTGAAAGGGAAGTGGAAAGAGATCAAAGGACCCTGGCTGTAGGCAGCACAGGGCTCTCCGATGCCTTAGTTAGAGTGGATACTGAGTTTTTTCTTAGGATGAAGAAGATGGACCGAAGGTGTGTCTATTATCTTCTACGTACCTCCTTCAGATGCTCTCTCTCCCCTCTATATATGAGTGCTACTGGAGATTTTATCATGGGCTTGATGATCTGGCTGCTGAGGTCATCAGCTCACAAAATAATAAATGGAGGTCCATCACAGCCCACATCACATTAAATGCCAGTCTGATCAGCCCATGTTGCATTAAATGCCAGTCACATTGGGCCTGATTCTGTCTGGACTCATTGGCAGTGAAGATCTCATCGGATCCCTTCTTGGGCCTCCCCCTGATGGGGCTGTAGCCGCTAAGTATTGCCGTGTCAGAGGGCCGGACGGCCAGGATGGTATCTGTCTTGTCATCGCGTGCCCGAAGGCAGGAGATATTTTAAACACGCGCCTCGGCTGGCAGTCTCCCTAGTTGCAGCCGGGATGCGTGTCGGGGCCGGGTTTAGTGGATGACGGCCTCAGCCGGACTGAGGCCATCAACTGCACCACGGCTGGCGCTCCAATGCCACAGCCGGGATGCGCTCAGCCGGACTGGAGATAAGGACATTAGTTAAACTGCTCTGGGACGATTAGGAATCTCCCCACACAGTGATTATCCTTATCAGGTTCCTATGCCTAGTCCTCTTTAGAACTTGGCACTCTCTCTTAAAGCTACTTCCTTGGATGCTACTTCCTTGGATCTCTCCACTGACGTCTGAATCCAATACTTTTATAGTAATTCTTGTCTCATCATGAAGTATTCCCTTGTAGACATGCCCGAATCGGCCAGAACCAATTAGACAGGAACCGTTGAATCCAACTATTGCTTCGATGAGTTGTCGATAAGAAATTCTCGGGCACTTAGCCTCTTTTCCTTGTTCCTCATCCTCAGATGTGAAGCCATTGAAAGGAGTGAATGATCGCCGCTTTCTTTACTTGAGCACTAGAGGATAGCCAAATAGACACAATATACAACATGGAGTACCAAATAATGTGAGAAGAACAGGCAAAAGCAAATGCCCTCGAGTTCGTTTCTTTTTACATGATGGCATACCGGAGAAGGACCTGCATAGGCCGGAGTTGCCTATGAATGAATTGAATGCTAGGGTGGCGAATACGCCCTCATTTGATACGAAACCAGAGAAGTTGTTGAAAGAGAAATTCAATTGCTGGAGAGTTGATGATGCTTGCAGTGACCCTGGAATTTCTCCGGTTAATCGGTTATTAGACAGATCAACCACTTGGAGATAGAGCAAATTACCAATTGAATTTGGAAGGGGCCCTTGTAATAGATTTCTAGAAAGGTGAAGGTACTCAAGGGCGATACAACTTCCGAGTTGCGCTGGGATGGTCCCTGAGAAGTTGTTGGATGACAAATCAATAGCTAATAACATGTCCATCTTACTAATGTCACAACCCGAGCCCAAGATCAAAGTAATCAGGGCTTAACCCCGGGTCGCGAAGTCAATCATACTTACTCCCGTGAACCCCGAATTAATCGAAGTTAAGACAAAATCCACAAGTGATCAATCACACACATACCTGTCAAATGTACATCATTGCGGAATACATACATTGACGAGCAATTAACTAAATTAGTCCTTTACATTAAAAGTAAAGTTCATATATACATATCTATATTTTAAATAAGTCAACCACTGCATATTCAAAATACAATGCAGGGGATATCATTTATAATTCCAAAATGAGTCTATACAAAAACATTTCCTAAAAGTTCCCAAAATATTCCAATCCAAATTCGCACTCCGGATCATGTCCATTCGATCAGTCCTTCTGGAGGAATCGGACAAGCCTCCTCCGTTGGTGGTACGGTCTCTGCGGGACCGGCATGGACAACCGGGGCCTGTAAAATCATTAGTAATACCGTGAGCATGATGGTTCAACAATGCATATACAGTTCTATGATATCACATGTTATTTCTATCAATTTACTGATTCAACAGTTCTATACAATTCAATTCTATATCAGTACCATGAACAGTAAATACAGTATTAACAATAACTATATTGGCAACTACAATAGTATTGGTTTCACATCAATTCAGTTTCTTCCCAAAGGAAATAATTCACATTCATTCATTTCATTGATTCTCATTCAATTAATTAATCATATTAAGCATTTATTAATGGCTTATCAGTGGGCTCGTTAGTCCAATGTATGACCTATCGATTCGGTGACTTTTCAGTGTATGTCCTTTCGGTCCAATAAAGGTGGGATTTTCCAGTGTCTGGATCAGATATCACTGGTATCACCACGGAGCTCCAGGACGCCCTCAAATCCATCTACTGCAGTAGGATTGTTCATTACATTGTTACCCTTAGTAATTGTTCATTCATTAATTCATTCATTCGTTGCATTATTCAGTTTAGCTCCATAATGAGCTTAGAAAACCACTATGTAGTGTCAGACTCATAATTCAAATCAAATTAGTCATTCTAGTCAACAGTATTCAAATTCTAAAACAATTATCTAAACCAAACAATTGAGTGAAACGCTCATTATCGATACACGTGTTACTATGGATGACATTACTTAAATTAAATTGTACATTCCGATAAACTTAGCTAACACTTATGAAGGTTTAGATATCATTAATACTAACCTCAATAGTTAGGCTCTCGATTCAAAAAGAATCTAAATTAAATCTGTAATTTTCCTCAGTGGCAGTTACTTTGGTGGTTACCTGGCGGTTAACCGCATTCTGGAAGGCGGCTGACCGAATGCTTTCCAGAACTTCACAATTTCTGATACATTTCTTCAATGCGGTCACCTCGGCGGTCACCTACTCGGCTAGCTGCATTTTTGAACTCGGCTAGCCGAATTCATTTCAACTACCTAGCGGTTAGCTTTCCAGAAGCTTGTCTTCTTGAGTAAATTTCTGACTCAATTTCGGTTAGCTCACGGTTACCTTTCGGATAGCCGAAATTTCAATTTTGGCTAACTGAAATTCAGCGGTCAACTTTCCAGAGACTGACCAGTTTCATGTATTTCGGGGGTTAGCCTTGCGGCTAGCCGAACTACTCCAGAAATAAATTTCCAAAGCTTCAGAATTTTGAAGCAAAAATCTAGAAATTGAGTTTCTTGAACTCGAAACACTTCAATAATACATTAAACCATAGGAGATGTATATACTTGCCTCTATTTGAAGATTGATTGATGAAAACCCTTTTTCTTAACTTGGATTGAGAAGGAAACTTCTCAACTTGAAGCTTTTCTCCAAGAAAATCCAAGAAGATGATGAAGAGGATGGAGAAGATGAACTTCTTCACTTAATCACTCCAAAACTTCACTCTTGATGCTTGATGGAGATGAAAATGGAAGAAAAAAGAAGAAAATGGAAGGAGAAAAGGTGCCTAGGGTTTGGTTGTGCTAGAAATGAGATGAATAAACTCATTTAGCTTGTATAAGCTTTTAATTTGCACCTAAGTCCATTAATTCCTCTCAATTATAATTCGAGTAAAATGAAAGGTCATTTGATCCATCTTTCGTCGAACAAACTCAAGTCTATTACGAAAGCTATCGTACTTGTCGAGATACACGCGTTGATATCAAGAATTTCCGTATTCGACAAAATACGTGAAAATTCGTATTCACGAAAAAGTCCTTAGTTTCCTCGTTTGAGTATAAACTCCATTCAAATCACTCAGTCTCATTCATTATCATTTCATTAAGCCTAAATCATTCATTTTAGGCTAATTCAATTCCATTTGGCCATAAACCATCATTAGCTTAATTTTCAATCAATTAGAGTTAATCTTGATTAACTCGGGACGGGGCCTAACATTCCTCTAAACTTTTAGAATCATTCGGTCCTCCGAATACAATACAAATTAATACAAGTCAATAAGTAATTCAAATTAAAATAACCTGAACAAACAGCTCGGGATACTTCTGAGTCATTTGTTCCTCAAGTTCCCATGTAGCTTCACCAGCCTCATGATGATCCCAAAGGACCTTGACCCATTTTATCGTTCTCGTACATAGAACTGCCTCTTTGGTATCAATAATCTGTATTGGCCTCTCAACATATGTGGTGATCGGTAATACTTGGATCACTTCATGATGAATGACATGAGAAGGATCAGCCACATACTTTTGAAGCATTGAAACATGAAATACATTGTGGATATCAGAGAGTTCTGCTGGAAGGTCTAGACGATAGGCCACATTTTCAATTCTACTCGTGATCTTGAAAGGTCCAATGAATCTAAGGGAAAGTTTCATTTTCTGCCCGAATTGAATAGTGCCTTTCATTGGAGAAGTCTTCAAAAAGACTAAATCATCAACCGCAAACTCTAGATCACGCCGACGATTGTCAACATAGCTTTTCTGCCTTGATCTAGCAACCTTTAGCCTATCCTGTATTTTCGGAACCTTTTCTGTTGTTTCAACAATGATCGTAGGACCGTGGAAACCTCGAGTTCCAACCTCTTCCCAGCTCACTGGATTCCTATATCTTCGATCGTACAGTGCCTCAAATGGTGCCATCTCAATATTGGAGTGATAACTATTATTGAACACAAATTCGCACAACGCCAAATGGTCATCCCAATCACTCCCGAAATCAACAACACTGGCACGAAGCAAGTCTTTCAAAGTCTGTATAGTCCGTTCCGATTGTTCGTCCGTCTGTGGATGATATGCAGTACTAAACTGAACCCTAGTACCCATGGAATTCTAAAATAACTGCCAAAATGCGGATACAAACCGACTATCCCGATTGGAGACAATCGAGACTGGTGTTCCATGCAATTGAGTCACTTCTTTGACAAACAATCTGGACATATCTTTGAATGCCATATCCTTTCTAAATGGAAGGAAGTGTGCGGACTTCGTAAGACGATCAACGATCACCCATACGGTATCTTGCTGCTTTTTCGTCCTCGGTAAACCAGATACTGTTGGAAGTAGGTGGGCCTCATGGATAGGATTTTAAAACTTTTGACCCACTTGACTCAGGGATCAAGTACCCATAAAGCCATAAACCATATTCAAGAGTCTTGATACTTTTACTCAATTGCTTTTCCGCTTCCGCTCGAAACTCTTTGAACTTTTCAAAAGCCTCGGACTTGCGATGCATAAGGTATATGTATCCATATCTTGAGTAATCATCTGTGAAAGTGATGAAGTACTCATATCCTCATCTGGCCCTGACATTGATGGGTCCACACACATACTAATTCCAATAAATCTTTGGCTTTATTGCCCTTGGATGAAAAGGGTCTTTTGGTCATTTTGCCTTATAGACAGGATTTGCAGACAGGCATTGGTTCTACCACAAATGAAGGCAAGATACCATCTTTCATTAGCCTGTCAATCCTATTTAGATTTATATGACCTAACCTCAAGTGCCAAAGTTTTATTGGATTAGATGAATGTGACTTTCTCTTTAATGATGGTCTATTAATTGTTTCAGTATCATGTATCTCATACATCATGGGAGTTAACAAATAAAGCCCATTAGTTACCTTGCCAGAACATATAAAAGTACAATTCCTCTTTATGACAACTTCAGTACCAAAAGTAATAGAATAACTTTTATTCACCAAACTAGAAACTGAAATTAAATTCCGCCGTAAAGACGATACATATAATGTATCTGACAAAATTAATTTATTATTTGAGAAATATAAAGTAATGACTTCCACTGAAACAGCCTCCGCCTTAGCGTCAGATCCTAGGTTGACAATGATTTCCCCATTACTTAGCCTCCTGGTTTCCTTGAACCCATGCAATGTATTATATATGTGATTAGTTGCCCCGAAGTCCACACACCAAGATTCTGAAGTACCAATTGCAAAACTAACTTCAGAAATAAGTGACTCAATCATACCTAAGGTCTTCTTCTTAGACAGAAATTCTAGATAATTTTTTTTCCAATGTCATGTCTTACCACAATGGAAACACTTTCCTTTTGTCCCTGAACCCTTAGCCTTGGCCACGCCACCATTATGATCATTCTCCACCTTAGGACCTTTCAGAACTGATTTCTTTTTACCTTTCTGCCCTTTGCCTTTCGGCTTGGACTTGGCATCTAACTTTTTTATCATTAGGGTAGTTGGCTTCTTCTTCATAATCCCTTCAGTCACTACCAACTAGCTAGACAACTCAGCAAGAGTCAGATTCATCTTTTTCATATTATAATTGACATTGAAATTGTTAAATGACTCTGGCAGTGACTCAAGGATTATGTCAATCTGCGATTCTGCATCAATCATAGCTCCCAGTACATCTAACTCATTTAATGAGTCCATCATTTTCAACATGTGTTCCTGTACTGATGTACCTTCAGCCATCTTGGTGCTAATAAGCACCCTCATAACTGCCTGCCTAGCAGGCCTACCCTGTTCCGCAAACATCTTCTTTAAGTTCGATATAATATTGTATGCAGTCTTATAGGATTGGTGTTGGTGTTGGTGTTGCAAAACACTAGACATGGATGCCTGAATGTAACATCTGGTCATCTCATCGTCTTTGGCCCATTTGGTATAAAGTTCCTTTTCTTCTTCTGATGCATCCGAGCCAGGCTCAACAAGGGGGGGTTTGGTAAGGATATATTTATATCCTGAAGCAATTAGGACAATATCCAGGTTCCGTTTCCAGTCTACACAGTTGGACCCCACCAACTTATTCTAGTTGAGGATGGTCGCAAGTGGATTGAAAGTATTTGCATTCATGCTTGAAATACTATAGCACATAACCATACATTCAATTAATGAATTTAGATGACATTAGAGTTTAATATTCTACCAAATTTATATGGGAATCCTCATAACCACAAAATTCAGAATACATCGGAATCCTAATCCCTGGGGTATGCCTCTTTGGGGAGTGCAAATACCACCTAGATTGGTACAAATCAAAGTTGGTCAAAATTATGATTAAGACTAACTATCCATGATCCCCATCATTTATTCTTATCTAGGTATCTCATACCAAATAATGTATGACTCCCGAATAGCTTCGGTTTCTAAAATACATGAGGCAAATCCTTAGGGATACTACATCATTGTTTTAGTTAAGTGTGACCCACCAACTAGCATTGCATGACAACCGTTGTGGGCAGCTCCTCCTTGAGGAGTGGGCCCCGCTCCGTCTCACCAACACTATCCATAGGAGATCCATATTTAGTAACCAGACAAATACAAGCCCTCTGTGGGGAACGGCCATTCTCAAGATGGCGCAAGGCTAATACTTTCCTTACAATGGACTTATGGTGGAAAACCATGAGGATTTCTAAATATAAATGCCCCACTCCCACTTAATATTTTAGAATTGAGGATTTCCTTATACATATATGGGCCCACAAATATAGACATCAAATCATCTCATTATATGACCAATGATTAGTTCCAAGTCAAGTTATTTTAAAGAAAGTCCAGTTTCTCAAATTAGTGTTACCAATGGATCCATCTCATCGGCCCACTAACTCTAATTAGAACTCTTTCCAAAAATTAATTTGATTTGACCAATTTTAGAAATTGTTATGTTTGGATCAGATTTGAAAACTTTCTAAAATAAGCATTCATCCATAAAATAGAAGTGCTAAAGTTAGAAACTAGTCCTCTCCTCCGCATGGTTCAAATGGAATAGACTTCTTGGACTTCTAGACTTTCCAAAACTTTGGGAATCCTCAAACTCTTTGGGCATCTCCAATTTCCTTCTGGTAGTCTTCAAACTCTTTGATTATGAGTCCAAATTCATTTTTTTTCTTTGTCTCAGACATCGCCAGAATTTACAAATTTATAAAAATTACACAAATTCCTATTTCTCTACAATGAGACTTACATGGTAATCTATACATGGAAATAAAAGGGCTATAGGAAAATTCACCATGCCTTGCCATTTCACGGGAAACCAAGGAAACCATGATGCCCTTTACACTTAGCCACAAATAAACCAATAACCATACAAAAGAAAGTAAGAGTTGTGGGCCATATGGAGAGGACATTGTCACCTGCTAGTTAGTATCTCATACAACTTACAAAACCAGGTTACCAAACCAGAACGGAAAAATAAGATGCCTAAAGTCGCCACTTCTTTAAAACATGCGCTCCGCAGAGGGGGTTCGGGAAACCTGTAGAAAATTCCTCTTCTTGTCCGAACCAGCCCATTTTACAGCATTCATACTAGATACAAAAGGCATACATACATCAAATTTGATCCTTACAAAGCCTAGGTCTATCCTCTTCACATCTCATGCAAAGATTAGATCTAGATCGCTTATCTAACATGATTAGAGATGAGGTAAGGCTCTGATACCAATTGTTGGAAGTAGGTGGGCCTCGTGGATTGGATTTCAAAATTTTTGACGCACTTGACTCAGGGATCAAGTACCCATAAGGCTATAGACCATATCCACGATACAATCCCTCAATCTCATCAATCATGTCCAGCAATATATTATATCTAGAAGATAGAAAAACAACAACAATTCAGCAACCAAAATAATCCACAATAAAGGAAGAAGCAGATTATACCTTTGGAACCCGGTTGTGCTCTAATGGAGAAGAAGACTTGCTAGTTTAAGAAACTCTTTCTTCGTAAGCAACTTAGGATCTCCAAGACCTCTTAGTCTTCCACGTTATAACCCATATCAGAACTCTTTTCTAAAGGAAATAGGTGGGATCTCCTACAGAAAACAACTAGAAACTCTTAAGGAAACTAGAAGAGAACTAAAAGAGCAAGAGAGAGATGTGCAACTCTTGCACAAAAAAGGCTGGGCGTGAATCACACTATTGCTGGACGTCCAAGGGGAAAAACTCCTCCTTTTATAACCTTTCATGCCTCCTCTTTTCCTAATTGAAATAGAAGTCCAACTCCCATAACAATTACCAACTTTCTCCCTTTTCTAACTACTATGGAAGTCTCACGTCCACAACAATTAGTAAGTTTACTATTACCACTATTAGAAGTCCTACTTCAAATAGAAATAGTAACTTTCTAATTCCTTCATCTTAGAGTTCAAATAGGATTAGTATCTTTCCAATAACTTGTGCTAGCGTGTAGACCACTAGGAATTCAATAGAAAGCTGGTTCCAACTAGGACACCGCGACCCCACAGTTCATGTGTAATCCGGATCCACAGTTAATTGCAAATAATACCACTATATAAATGCAATTGCACTCCAGTCTTAGGAATAAATTACAATGAAGACCATAAACTTCCCGATTACCACAAGTAGGCCCCTCTATCAATATCCATTGACTAATTGGACTAAAACTGTCCCACCAATTTAAATCCACATCTTATTATCCTTGAGCCCCAATTAATCACAATGATCATCAGTACCATCCAATTAACTCTTAATCGAGATGGGTGCGCACTTACTAATGAAAAATCCATTAATTGGCACAAGGGGATAATATAGATAGATTCCATCTTGACTATTGGATGTTCCCACAGTTCTACTACCACGTACCCAAGACACCGAGGTGTTGACCTACAGTTGGCCTCACTCATTGGTAACTCAAAGCAAATGAATAGATAGAAATTTGAGTTCATCAATGTCTCAGGATTGAGAGCCCATTGTTAGGGAATTATGAGAGCAAACCTTAAACTCGAGACAGTATTCCATAAGGTGCTTCTCATGGTCCTTCAATACATCCAATGTACCAACACCGTGATCCAGAATCTTACATTCTGATGATCGAGACAAATCACACTATCTCATAGTGATCAAAGCGCTGTAACCTTATAAGATAAGATGCCCAGTCTCATCACCGGTTGTGAAGATGTTTAAGTATAAGATTTGTGACAAATGTCTCCCGTGTGTGGATCTCATCCATACACATATATCACATCTAATATACTAATGGGACCCATTTCATCTCATGAACCATTTATGTCATGTATTGGTCATGTGCATTAAGTAGTAAAACACCATTCATCTCATGAAAGGAAAACATGCTATTATTGATAAATAAATAAATTAATCAATTTATTACATCATCTGATGGATTGAGTCAATACAATCTAACAAGAAGAACCAAAACTTGATCTTTAGCACAACAGCAAATAGCTTCGAATGTTGATGGATCTCTCACAGGCTTCTCTAGGATTGAGACCATGAGAAAGGTAATTATTTGATTGCTAGATCACTTTATATATCGGCCAAGGGCCATTCAAATAGAATTAAGATAGCGAGTTTGGCTCAAATTTGAAAACTTTTCTGAAAGTTTGCATACTTCTGGAGCTAACTTACGCTGCTCAAGCTCGCTCGAGCAACCAGATGGCTTGCTCAAGTGAACACTCATTCTGCCCTGAGGGTGGTTTTGCCTGTCTTCTGAGTTTTTCCAACTGTACTCCTAATTTTCTTCAACTTGTATCTTTATGCTTCGATTTCAATGACAATTGCAGCAGTCCATAACTAATAAAAGAAACTTACAACTCTATATGGACTAGAGTTTTGTTCAAATCCCAATGAATTAGCCAACTAAAACCTAACAATCTCTCCCTTTGGCAATTCATGAACAAAACTTCCTAAATACAGAATATTCTAGCAAAACCTAGAAGTAAACCCAATACAAACAAGGAAGATGATTGTTTATAAAAAAAAACTTTGGACTTCAATCTTCAATCCCTGTAGAAAAAAAACTTGCACGACAAACTCTAGCTTCAGAAATAAAATAGTAAAATTATTCTCCCCCTTTTTTGTTCAGGAACTGGCAAAAGAACACTAAAGCAAAGTACCTAAACATTAGCATGAGACAATGAGAGTACTACCATAGGACAGATAGTAGCATAGAAAACTTGATAGTCTAAAACTAGAACATAAGTAGTAGTAGAACAACAACACATAGCCTAGCAATTAGCATAAAAGTGAACATAAGTAAACCCAGATCAAAGGTTATGAAGCTGCTCAAACTTGGAGGATAATCGCTCACTCAAGCGTGAATACTAATATGTTGTAAGTGGGCGCATCTGAGTAAATCCTGCGGTCATTTTGTTCTCAAGATTTTCAATCTAAATAGATTGATCAGAAACGGCGGCCTCAACATCATTGAGCCTATGAAGTATAGAAGACTCACCATGAACATCTGAGTCATCACTATCACTACCATCTTCAGAAGCACCTGCAGCTTCACGACGCGGAGGGCGAGGTCTCGTGTGAGCTTGGGAGAGCTTCAAGGTAGTGGCACTAATAGTTTTCTTGGGTCGAATTGACTCTTCATATGGATATGCCTGACATCCTTTCTCAATTAGCAGTCTACAAATGAGTACATCGAAAGGCAAAGAAAGACGATTGGGACCTTCGTAAATCTTAGTCATGGCATCGAACATGGTCTTTGGAAAATTGACTGGAAGATCCATCCTAATGGCATAGAGAAGATGTGCTTGAGGATAGTTCAGGTTAGAACACTACTAGAAAAGGGGGTATTAGCGGCCGCCAAAAACCGTCGCTAAAAGTGAGCCAAAACTTTTAGCGGCCGCCAATACCATCGCTAAAGCTTAAAAAGGCGGTCGCTAATAGTTTTTTTCTTTTTAATACCTTTTGCGACCCCCAATGGCAGTTGCTAAAGCCTATAATTTTTTTTTATTTTTTGCTAATTTCCCAATTTTGTTCCTACTTTCAATACCTATACTTGAATATATTATATACAACTACTACAATCAGTTAAAAATATTAATAACAAAACAAAGTCTTATATTAATGATATTCAAAACATTATAAAAGTTTCAACAAATTATATTCATTACAATTCCAGCAAAAATAAACAAAAATAAACATATTGTCTGAGCAGGGTGCCATGATCGGTCCAATGCTCTCAAACCTGAAGACAAAAAGGGAAATAAATATTAATAGTTAATTATAAAAATTGGCAATATATTGTAAATATAAACAAAATTAAGTATTAAAATTAAAATTTTGAAAGTTAAACCTGCGTTTCAACTTTACGAGCAATCCGAGAGTCGGAATATCGAGTCGTCTATTCCGGCAAGTCAGGAATGACTATGTGCTCATGCCCATCCAGTTTCATGGGCATCGAAGCCCGTTTGCTCGGTTTGGGCACTCAGAGGCTAATTTTCTAAGTTTTAAGTTAACATTTTAAGTTAAACCTATGTTTCAACTTTACGAGCAATCCGGCAGTTAGAATCTCGAGCTGTCAGTTCCGGCAAGTCAAGAATGACTATGGGCTCGTGCCCGTCTAGTTTTACGGGCACCGGAGCCCGTTTGCTCGGTTTGGGCGGTCGGATGCTAATTTTCTTAGTTTTAAGTTAACGTTTTAAGTTAAACCTACGTTTCAACTTTACAAGCAATCCGGGAGTCAGAATGTCGAGCTGTTAGTTCTGGCAAGTCAGGAATGAGTATGGGATCGTGCCCATCCAATTTCATGGGCACCGGAGCCCGTTTGCTCGGTTTGGGCGCTCGGAGGCTAATTTTCTAAGTTTTAAGTTAAGGTTTTAAGTTAAACCTACGTTTCAACTTTACGAGCAATCCGGGAGTCGTGAGCCGTCTGTTCCGGCAAATCAGGAATGACTATGGGCTCGTGCCCGTCTACTTTCTTGGGCATCGGAGCCCGTTTGCTCGGTTTGGGCGCTCGAAGGCTATTTTTTTAAGTTTTAAGTTAACGTTTTAAGTTAAACCTACGTTTCAACTATACGAGCAATCTAGGAGTTGGAATCTCGAGCCGTCAGTTCCAACAAGTTAGAAATGAGTATGGGCTCGTGCCCATCCAATTTCACATGCAGCGGAGCCCGTTTACTCGGTTTGGGCGCTCAAAGGCTAATTTTCTAAGTTTTAAGTTAACGTTTTAAGTTAAACCTACGTTTCAATTGTACAAGCAATCCGGGAGTCGGAATCTCGAGCCGTCAGCTCCGGCAAGTCAGGAATAACTATGGGCTCGTGCCTGTCCAGTTTCACAAGCACCGAAGCCCGTTTGCTCAGTTTGGGGGTTCGGAGGCTAATTTTCTAAGTTTTAAGTTAACGTTTTAAGTTAAACATACATTTTGACTTTACGTGCAATCCGGGCGACGGAATCTCGAGCCGTCAGTTCTGACACATCAGGAATGACCATGGACTCGTGCCCGTCCAATTTCACAGGTGTCAGTGCCCGTTTGCTCGGTTTGGGCGCTCGGAGGCTAATTTTCTAAGTTTTAAGTTAACGTTTTAACTTAGACCTACGTTTCAACTTTACGAGCAATCCGGGAGTTGGAATCTCGAGCCGTCACTTCCAACAAGTCAAGAATGACTATGGGCTCGTGCCCGTCTTGTTTCACGGGCACTGGAGCCCGTTTGCTTGGTTTGGACGGTCGGATGCTAATTTTCTAAGTTTTAAGTTAACGTTTTAAGTTAAACCTACATTTCAACTTTACAAGCAATTCGGGAGTCAGAATCTCGAGCCGTCAGTTCTGGCAAGTCAGGAATGAGTATGGGATCGTATCCATCCAATTTTATGGGCACCGGAGCCCGTTTGCTCGGTTTGGACGCTCAGAGGCTAATTTTCTAAGTTTTAAGTTAACGTTTTAAGTTAAACTGCGTTTTAACTTTACGAGCAATCTGGGAGTCAGAATCTCGAGCTGTCAGTTCCGGCAAGTCAGGAATAAGTATGGATTCATGCTCATCCAGTTTTACGGGCATCGGAACCCGTTTGCCCGGTTTGGGCGTTCGGAGGCTAATTTTCTACGTTTTAGGTTAACATTTTAAGTTAAACCTATGTTTCAACTTTACGAGCAATCCGGGAGTCGGAATCTCGAGCCGTCAGTTCTGGCAAGTCATGAATGACTGTGGGCTCGTGCCCATCCAGTTTCACGAGCACGGGAACCCATTTGCTCGGTTTAGGCTCTCGAAGGCTAATTTTCTAAGTTCTAAATTAACGTTTTAAGTTAAATCTACGTTTCAACTTTACGAGCAATCCGGGCATCGGAATCTCGAGCCGTCAGTTCTGGCAAGTGAAGAATAAGTATGGGCTCATGCCCGTCCAGTTTAACAGGCCTTGGAGCCCATTTGCTCGGTTTGGGCGCTCGGAGGTTGCCTCCTCTTTTCAAATTTGAAATAGAATTCTCACTTCCACACAAATTAGTAACCTACTATTACCATTATTATAAGTCTCACTTCAAATAAAAATAGTAACTTTCTAATTCCTTCCTTTTTGAGTTCAAGTATGATTAGTATCTTTCTAATAACTTGGGCTAACGTGGGGACCACTAGAGATTCCTTAGAAAGCTGACTCCAACTGGGACATCGCGACCCCACATCTCATGAGTAATCCGGGCCCACAGTTAATTGCAAATAACACCACTATATAAATGCAATTGCACTCCAATCGTAGGAATAAATTACAAAGAAGACCCTAAACTTCCCGATTACCACAAGTAGGACCCTCTATCAATATCCATGGATCAATTGGATCAAATTTATCTCTTCCAATCTTAGATCCACATCTTATTATACTTGAGCCCCAATTAATCACATAAATCATTAGTACCATCCAATTAACTCTTAATCAAGATAAGTACGCACTTACTAATTACAAATCCATCAATTGGCACAAGGAGATAATATAGATAGATTCCATCTTAACCATTGGATGTTCCCACAGTCCTATTACAATGTACCCAAGACACCGAGGTGTTGACTTACATTTGGCCTCACTCATTGGTGACTCAAAGCAAATGAATAGATAGAAACTTGAGTTCATCAATGTCTCAGGATTGAGAGTTTATTGCTAGGGAATTATGAGAGCAATCCTTAAACTCGAGACAGTCTTCCATAAGGTGCTTGTCATGGTCCTTCAATATATCCAATGTACCAGCACCGTGATCCAGAATTTTACATTCTGATAATCGAGACAAATCACACTATCTCATAGTGATCAAAGTGCTACAACCTTATCAGATGAGATGCCCAGTCTCATCACTGGTTGTGAAGATATTTAAGTATAAGATTTGTAACATATGTCTCACGTGTATGGATCTCATCCATACATATATATATATATATCACATCTAATATACTAATGGGACCCGGTTCATCTCATGAACCATCATGTCATATGTATTGGTCATGTGCTTTAAGTAATAAAAACACCATTCATCTCATGAAAGAAAAACATGATTTTATTGATGAATAAAGAAATTAATCAATTTATTACATCAACTGATGAATTGAGTCCATACATTCTAACAATCTCCTACTTGGGCTTAATGCCAGTTAGGGTTGCATCTTATGCCCATTCCGTCTACATGCTACTCAAAGAGTTTGGTAGTCAAAGGCTTAGTAAAGGGATCTACTAGATTGTCTGCAGAGCCTATCTTGGTAATAGCAATATCACCTCTCTACACAATCTCTCTGACTAAGTGATATTTCCTCTATACATGCTTTTGGTTTTTATGGCTTCTAGGCTCTTTGGACTGAGCGACGGCCCCGTTGCTGTCACAGTAAACTGTGAGCGGCTGTCGTGCCAAAGGTACCACCCCAAGTTCTATAAGGAATCTCTTGAGTCATACTGCTTCCTTAGCTGCTTCACAAGCCGCTACATATTCAGCCTCCGAGGTGGAATCAGCGGTACATTCCTATTTTATACTCCTCTAGTTGATAGCTCCACCACAAAGATAAGCACATAACCAGAGGTGGATTTTCTGGAATCCTTATCTGACACGGAGTCAGAATCTGTCTACCCGACTGGAATCAGCTCATCACTGCTATAAATCAACATGTAATCTTTAGTACTTCTCAAGTAGTTGAGAATTTATTTTACAGCAGTCCAATGTTCTGGTCCTAGATTAGACTGATATCTGCTGACTAGGCCCACTGCATGACAGATATCCGGTTTAGTACATAGCATAGCATACATGACGCTACCAACAGCCAAAACGTATCGTATCAACCTCATTTGCTCCTTTTCCTTAGGTGTCTTGGGACACTGGTCCTTGGAAATATGCACTCCATGCCTGAAAGATGTAATACCCTTCTTGGAGTCTTGCATAGCAAACCGTACTAGCACCTTATCTATGTATGCAGCTTGAGATAAGTCAATCATCCTATTTTTCCAATCTCGATGGAGTTTAATCCCTGGGATGTAGCTAGCTTCTCCCAAGTCCTTCATATCAAAAGTCTTGGCCAACCAAACTTTCACTATGGACAACATTCCTATGTCTTTCCAAAGGAGAAGGATGTCGTCGACATATAAAACCAGAGAAACTACCCTATCCCCTTCACTTTTCATGTACACACATGACTCATCCGGATTTTGACAAAAACCAAATGACTTGATTGCCTTGTCAAAACGGATGTTCCAGTTTCGGGATGCCTGCTTTAATCTATAAATGGACTTCTGCAGCTTGCAAACTCTTTGCTCTTGATTTTTAGCTACAAAATTGTCTTGTTGCACCATATAGATGTCTTCCTTAAGATGGTCGTTGAGAAACGTCGTCTTGACATCCATTTGCCAAATCTCGTAATCGAGATGAGCTGCAATAGATAAGAGTATCCGGATGGACTTGAGCATGGCTACAGGCGAGAAGGTTTCCTCATAATCGATACCCTCTTTCTGAATATATCCTTTCGCAACAAGCCTGTCCTTTAAGGTCTCCACTCTACCATCTAGTCCTCTTTTTCTCTTGTAGACCCACTTGCACCAAATAGGTTTAATATTGGCAGGTAAGTCCACAAGTGTCCAGACCTGATTAGAGTGCATAGACTTCATCTCAGCTTTCATAGCTTCTTGCCAATGTCCCGAATTTATGTCATTAATTGCTTCATCATAATTACAGGGATCTTGTTCTGGTTCTTCCGGGACTGTCTCGTAAGACTCTCCCAAGAACGAGAACCTGTCAGGGGGTCTGACAATCCTCCCACCACGACGAGGCACTGGTGTAACTACTGGGTCTCTTCCAATCAACAATTGCTTCTATCTCGGCTGGATCAATTGCTAAACCTTCTCTTGAGATGATGTGGCCTAGAAAAGTGACTTGTTGTAACCAAAATTCATATTTACTGAGCTTTGCATATAACTTATTATCTCTTAAAAGCTGTAATGATGTCCTCAAGTGTTCTTCATGATCATCTTTACTCTTGGAATGCACGAGGACATCATCAATAAACACCACCGTAGAGTGATCCAAGTATTGTGCAAACACTTTGTTCATGAGAGCCATAAAGACTGCGGGTGCATTAGTCAATCCAAAGGACATCACTAAGAACTCATAATGCCCATATCTTGTTCGAAAAGTTGTTTTCTACACATCTGAGTCTCTAACTCTCAACTGATGATACCCGGATCTCAAGTCTATCTTGGAATAGTATGCTGCTCCTTGCAATTGATCAAATAATTCAACTATTCTTGGCAACAGGTACTTGTTCTTGACGGTCACCTGATTCAATTTTCTGTAATCAATGCACATTCTCAAGCTTCCATCTTTTTTTTTTCACAAATAAAACCGGTGCTCCCTATGGTGAAACACTTAGCCTAATGAAGCATTTGCTCAACAATTCTTGTAACTGAAGTTTTAATTCACCCAATTCTGCTGGAGCCATTCTATAAGCTGTAATAGAGATTGGGGTTGTCCCCGGAATAAGCACAATAGTGAACTCAACTTCCCTGATTGGTGGCAATCCAGGGATTTCTTCTGGAAAAACATCTGGAAATTCGCACAAAACGGGGATTTCCTCCACCCCTTGGGATTGTTTATCCTCCGTGATAAACACAATAAAAGCTTCACAGTCACTCTGAACCAATCTGCTAGCCTTGAGCACTGAAATAAATCCTACTCTAGTTTGCTTTCTGTTTCCCTGAAATATCATTTCTATCTGTTTTCCTTGCAATCTGAATGTTATGGTTTTGCTAAAACAATCCATGGTAGCATGATATGCTTCTAACCAATCCATACCTAAGATGATGTGAAAATCATGCATGTCCAGAACAATAAGATTGGCTGGTAAGTTAATATCTCCTAACAAAACTAGACAGTTGGGGTAATAGGTTCTACACTCAACCTGTTTACCTATTGGTGTTGTAACAATCAAAATATAATCCAGTTGACTATGTGGTGCATCAATCATCTTGGCAAAAATAGGAGATAAAAATGAATGTGTGGATCCAGGATCAAATAGAATATGTGCTTCTACTACGTCTCCTGCAGCTTCAGCATCCACAAACAAGAAGTTTACCTTCCAGTACGTCTCCTGCAACTTCAACATCCACACGATTGAGATAAAACAAACGTCCATGCTGTTGTTGATTGTTCTGTGCTTGGTTCTGCCTGCCTTGGGCATTTCTATTATGTTGAGGAGGATGAGCATTCTAATTTTGTGCTGGTGGTCTTCCTTGCTGCTGTTGCTGTTGAGGTGGCCTAGCTTGATTCTGGATTGGTGCCTAGTTTTGAGGAGTTGCTTGCCTCTGTTGTTGGTTCCTATTGGCTTGAGTCTGAAGTTGTGGGCAATCCTTGATTGTATGGTTCATTGCTCCACATTTGAAACAAGCACCTGTGGCCTTGCGACATTCATGTGTTTCATGGTTCTTGCCACAGTGAGCACAACCTTGCCTCACTTGATTTTGCTCCCGCTTTGGTTTATTGTTATGGTGTTCCTTCTGAATCTGTTGCTGATAGTATTGTTTCCTATCTTAGATGATCATGTTGTTAATATCTTCAAATTTGTATGCGCGCTTGACAGCTTCATCATAGGTAACTGGTGGAACTACCCCTATGGTATCTCTCATGATGATTGGATTCAATCCCTCCAAGAATTTGTTTATCTTCTTCTGCTCGGTGTCAATAAGTTCGGTGGCATATCTGGCTAGTCTCTCAAATTTGGTGACATACTTTGGAACCGTCATGCTACCTTGCTTGAGCTGCTGGAACTCAATAGCTTTCTGTCTCTTGACATGAGATGGAATGTACTTGTCCTGAAATTAGATCTTGAATGCTGTCCAAGCGTCTTCGTTAGCCATTGTCATATACGGGTCCTTGATTGTCTGCCACCAATGGTCTGCAAGTCCATAGAATAAAGAAGTTGTGAGGTTGACTTTCTGTCTTCCTGTGCATGTGAAGACATCAAAGATTTTCTCGTGATCTGAAACTCCTTAGGTACTCTCTTCATGAACCTCTCATATAACAGATTATGGTCATGTTCCCTATTGTTGATAACAATATTCGGGGCTATAGGTGGAGCTTGAGTCCTGCTCTGAAGAACATCCAAGAGTTACATCTAAACTTGAGCCATTTCCTCATCATTTTTGGCCATCTGTTCTTGGAATCTAGCCTGTGTTTTGATCGAACCCAAGTGTAGGGTGCGATTGTAGTAACAAAACTGGTAAGACCAGGTCGATCCACAGGGAGCTTTATTGATAAGGCTTTCCAACTTTGTCACCTGCCCTAAATAAAATCTAATTTTAGCCTAAAATCTAGAAAAGTACATTCATCATTCATACTTTAAATTAAAATTAAATATATTTCCAAAAATAAAATTTCCTAAATCTAAAAACCAAATCTAAAATGAATCACGAGTTGCTACAAAATAACACACAAATTAGAACATCAAATTAGAAACATTCCAAAAATAAAACTAAGAAGCTAAATTTAAAAAAAAAAAAAAAAAAAAAAAAAACCTAAGTTAGAAACCAAATCAATCAAAACATGCTCAACAAAGATTAGTAACAAATCAAATCACTCAAAAAGAAAACAACCTATTTTCTAAAATTAGCATGAAAACCTCACTAAATTAGTTCCCTAGAGTAGAAACTAGGTTAGTCAATTACGGTTGATATATTTCCTAAGTTAGTGAATTGAGTTAATCAACTCCCTAAAGTTAAGGGCTTTCCAAATAAATAAAGATTTTCAAATCATAACAAATTTAGAAAGTATTAAGTCAATCATACCTTATGTTAGAATTTCCAAAAATTTTCAAATCTTAAGAAACTTCCTAAGTTAAAATCTTCAATTAACAAAATTAGAAAGATCTTTTATTTCTGGAAATTATCTAAATAATCTAAAACACAAAATTAGAAACTAATCCAAAAGTTAGAAAGTTAGTAATGCAATGTATGCCATGAGGTGCTAGAAAATTCTAAGTCTAGAAAACTAGTATGCAAGGCTGTTTTTATGCATGATTTTTCCTAATCTAATGCAACCTAAACCTGAGTTTAATGGTTGGGTTTTGAACTACAATGATGCATGAATCAAATAAAAGAAAAATGGAAGTGAAAAACGATTTAAAACGAATGAGATATGAGTGTATGAACATGACCTAAAAAAAATTGTGCAGAAATTCTGCACACAGGTGGGTCCGACCAGCCATATTTGAGTCATTGGTTCACCATCTTTCCAAAATTATTTTTGCTTGAAATTCTGGGGTTTGAAAACACATAGATCAAACTTTAATTTCCCCAAGTTTCATGGAAAAATAATGTGTTTTGATCAGGTTTTCAATTGCAAACTTTTTACACAAAATCTGTCCTGAAATTCCTGCAATAATGTGCTGAATTGTGCACTTTATATTGGGATCCGAATTTTCAAAAATTATTTGGCCAAGATTATTGGCTCAAATCTCTGATTTTTCTTGCTTATTCAATTTCAAACTCTAATTCCAGCAACTTATACATGTCTAAACTCCACCAATATAAATATGCATGCAATGCTAATTAGTTCCAACCATAAACTATGCATAAAAATTCACATAAACATATAAGAAGCATAAGAAGAAAAGAAAACAAAAAAATGCTTGAATTTAAATGTGTAGTGTAAAATAAATAAATGTGTGGATTGCATAAAATTAAATGTGTGGCATTAACAAGAAATTAAATGTGTGGATTTTTTTCAACAAAAAGTAAATGTGTGGGAATTGTAATAAATAAATGTGTGCTAAGTGTGCTCTTTTTTTTTTATATTCTCAAATCGGGTTCATAATTACTTATTTCATGTCCTTAGGATCTTGGGTTGTCAATCCAAGAACAACAACAAGGAAAACACAATTCAAGCATTAATCACCTAAGAAAAAGAATAATTAAAAAAAATCAAGCTTTTACTAATATGCAATGTTTTTACATAAAAGATAGATAAATAAAATTCCAAAAAAAAACAAATACATACTAGGATGAAAAGAACCTCTCTAGTTGAAGCATCAAGTTGGGACAAGGCTTCTTGAAGAGAGATGAGCTATGGTAGAGAAAGGAGATGGGTAGAATGGTAGAGGAATTATACTAGTGAGGGGGTTTTTTTCCTTCATGAAAGGGAGTGGACATCCATGGGTTGTTTAAATACGGTATGGGCTGCCATATTCTTTCTCCCTAGTCCTTACTTTGTTGCAAGAATCTTCTTCACTTGGTAAGTCTTCTCCTTTCTTTTCTCCATTCTATTTTCATGCACTTGTCATATTTCCTTCTTTAGCAAATCTTCCTTTGACTTGACATTTATGAGAGATACATGAGATGGCAAAATCTAAGTTGGAATCAAGAGAAAAATTGAGTGCCCAATATGTGTAGATTCTTTCCACTTTTGTCTCTTTGGAAATCTTCTTTCTTGATTTGGCCCTTCATGGATTTTCTTTGATTATCTTGAATTATCTTCAAAAATAAGCTTGGGCTTTCGTACAAAGAAAGTGGACCCCCCTCTTGGACGCCCCACATGTGTGACCTACACATGTGCATGTGTGGGACCTTTTTCCTCATTTCCTGTAAGCCAAAAAAAAAAAAATGAATTTTATGTGATAAGACAAATTTACCCTTAATTCATGAATGCATAACTGTGGGCCCATCTCTCATGAAAAGATGAATGAAGACACATTTGAAAAAAAATAAAATTACAAAAATGGCAGGTTCGATGATTTAATGCAAAAATGTTGGTTTTTGAGCAAATTATGCATGAATGCACTATAATGGATCAAAAATGCATAAAATCATAAGATGATACTAAATGAGGCTCTCTTGGCCTGATAAGTCCTTAAACTTACCAAAAATAGCCACAAAAATATGCATTTTCAAGGACTTATCATGTTTCATTGGCTTGCCTTTGCTATTCTAACATAGCCTACATGAGTTCTTGAAACTGAGTAACTTTGGGTGTAGTAGCCGAATCTGTTTTATTCTGATTACTACCTGAAGCATTGTGATTAGAAGTTTTTCTTAGAGGTATGATGCTGTAAAACAAAGTGTTAGTACACAATAAATATGGTTTGATGGTTTCCTAGATGTTATACTAATCAAATCTAACGAACTCACAAATCCTCGTCACGATCCTAAAACCTTTCTAGTTTCTTTTAAGTGCCTAAAACAAGTCCCGCTCTTATACCAGTCCTGTCGCGACCTCGGACCAAGACCCAGGCCCGCGATGTGATGATTATATTTGAAATTACATTAATAATTTCCCACAGGTTCCCGCGGTAAGGATCCCGAGACACGGGAGAACTAACTCACACGATCAAGTATGCGGAAGCGTGTAGCAAATTTCATCACAACAAGACATAAATGATTAAATACAATATCAAGATCAATATATCAGAAAAAGGGTTATCACATGACATTCCCATCATAATTCAAGTTACAAGATTAATCAAAAGTATGTTAAGTTTGTTACATCTCAAAATAAAAGGCCAACAAAGGCCAATACAATACCAAAAGTATACAAGAATCCAAAACATGATGAACCGGAACTCAAGATCTCGCCCGACGTCTAGATGACGTCGTTGGGCTGCCACTCACGAACTGGGGGTGGCTCAACAGCCTCCTTCTGACACTCCTCCTCAAAGGCAATGTCGCCTGCCCTTGGGCACCAAAATAACAAACATCAAACACTATGGTTTCGTAGGTAATCAATTTAGGTATGTGCAAGAAATTATAAATGTTTTACAAAAGTCATAATGAACAAATCTTGCTGAATCTGAAACAAATACTTGACTGAGTACAAATTCAAAATGCGAAACAAAACTAGCATGAATACATAATATATCATGAATAGTAAATCAACAAAGAGCCCATCCTTTCTTTATCATATATAATGAAAAGAGCAAGCACACTCGACGAGCACGATATACATAATATAAACAAAACACGATTCCCACAAATATGGGATTTCCGGCCGCGGAACCGGACACGCATGATGTGTAATAAAATATACGATTAATCTGCAGATAGTACACATGTTTAAGAACTCCACGAACGGTGGATCAGACTGAAGGGGCAGTCAAAGCTCAGTGGTGTTTACTTGGATTCATGAATGCATAAAACACGAGAAATACAGTCTAATCACGTCAAAATAAAGGAGAAAATCATTTATCGAAACAAGACAAGGCACAGCTAGCAAAGGCATAATATATATGCTCATAACTTAAGAAGTGATCCCTACTTGGTACTTGAAACAGATCTTCGAACAAGTTAAATCTTGAAATTCAAGATGAGTATACGATGTTACTTATTGTATCAAACCAAAGTTTACAAGCGAAATTTAATCAAGCATATGTTGAGGCCATTCATTGGCCTTTGTGTAATTGAGACACAAATGTCGAAAAATAATGAATTGGTGTCCCCGAAGTTGAATTACATTTCGGTGTTCCATTTATACAATGTCAAGCTAAAGCCCTTAACATAGTCTAGTTTTCAATCCTTAAAATTTAAACAAATAGGATAAAAAATTCGAAACTGGAAATTGACAGGTCTCTAGCAGTCTAGACAGTTCGCTCGAGCGGGCCACAAGGTCGCTCGGGCAAACAATCTTCTGTATTGCTTCTGGCCAGACAGTGGATAGTTCGCTCGAGCGGACCAATGGTCGCTCTCCGTCTGCGTCCGAACTAGGCAGTGGCCTGGTCGCTCGAGCGACCTCTCTGGGTTTGCTCGAGCGACCAGGCTTCTGCCTGAATTCGCTGAGTGCAGAAATTGCACTTTTCTTAGATGATTTCTGATTTATTCCTTCCTTTCTTCTCATCTTTAGACCACCTAAAATCCCCTGAGCCTCCATGCTCTCCAAGGGGTCAATTCATACATTTCACATCAAAAATCTAAAACATCATTGTTAGGAATTTTGTGTATTGCAATTTGATGGATGCATTATCATTTTAGCATCATTCGAATTTTCACACTTGCATTGATTTAGAAAAACTTGAAATCTTGATTTACTCATGCATTGTTTTAAATCTTGTAAATCATATGTTTTATGCATGTTTTGTTTTTAATCTTGGATGCATTTAGTTTGGAAAAGAAGTTTTATAAATCAAGCTAGCCTATGTTTTAAATCTTTCAAATCATTTTAGGCTTTTATGTTTCATGATTTTAAATGCACTTAGATTGAATTAAAATCATATTTCCAAACTTGATTTAATGGCCCAAAAGTTTCCTAAAAGAAAATCTTTGAAATATGCAATTTGTGGGGAAAAAGGTCCCAGGCCCAATCGACCCGCAGTGTGGCCGGACGACCGAGCCCATGGACCCGGTCGACCTAGCCCACTGCGGGTCGACCAGGAAAAAGCCGTTGTGCTCTTTTTCAAACGGTCAGATTTATGACCGTTGAAGGCCAGGTCGACCGGGGAAAGGGCAGGTCGACTGGGGACTAGCCGTTGGGCATTTTTGTGTATAAAAAGAAGCTCATTCCTAAAGGAATTTTGAGGAACAAAGAGGCTCTCCTTGAGATGTTTTGAGGCCAATCAAAGGGGAATGAGCTAAGGATGGCTAAGGGACATTTGGAAAGCTAAAGCTTGGATTAATGAAGTTAAATCTCTAAGTAAGCTTTACTTTTCTTAATCATATGCTTTCATGCTTTGTTTTAAATATTGGTAAATCTTTTATAACATGATAAACTATGATTTGTTGTGTCCTTAACATATATATGTTTTGAATTGATTTATTGTTTTGGATGCAACACTTTGATTCAAACCAAGTAGTACTTAAATTGGTATATCTAAGTAAATTATGTTTTTGTAAACATCTTTGAAATTATATGTAAATATGATTCCTATACTTGGTTGAATATTTGGTTGTTGTTTTTCATCATAAGAAAATCACTTTCAAATCTATCTTATGTTTTGGATTCAATAACTTCACAAATCATATGTACTTTAGTTTTAAAGTTTCACAACTTGATTAGCTTTGATAGGTATATCATTTTCAAGTTGTATTTTTAAGTACATGTAATTTGTCCCTTCATTTCAATCAAATCTATTTTTGTGTTTTACACTTTCAAATGCTTTAAGCATACATATATTAAGCTTCATTGTTAATTTGATTGAAATCCTTATGCATCACATGTTTTATTCTTAAACTTTCACAACTTGCTTGAACTAGATAGGTAAATCTTTTACAAGTTGTTTTTAACATGTGATCAGCATTCTTTCCTCAATCATAAATGTTTTTATGAGCTAAAACTTTTAAAAGCCTTTGGCATACATTTATGAGCTTTAATTTTCAAATTGATTGAGGACATCATACATATACATTGTGCATTCATATTTACATTCATAGTGTGTGTGTGTGAATTAGATTTTCATTTTCATATCCGCCTATTTAAGAGGCATTTGTATTAATCTTAAATTGTATCTCTATCAAGTGTATTCTAGACACTACTTAGAGAGATAACCAACCTTTTGGTTGTAGAGGTTATTGCTTAGCCTAAGAAAAGCATAGTGTAAGAGGTTATTGCTTAGCCTTGGAAAGCATATTGTAAAGGTTATTACTTAGCCTATTGAAAAGCATAAATAGTGGAAATCCGGTGGGGTGTTGGATCACAGGCCGGTAGTGGATGTAGGCATTGAGGCCGAACCACTATAAATCCTTGTGTTATGGTGAATGCTTTGTGATGATTGTTTTTGTTATCTTCCGCACTTTAGTTCTATATCATCACTTGTGACTAATTGATTGTTAAGAAATTGGAATTTGGCATAATTGGTCACTTATTAGAAGCTCACCCTATTCACCCCCCCTCTAGGGTTCGGATCCATGGACTTACAATCATATTTCCATTTTTCATTCTAAACAAAATTCCAGGTTTTCTAAATGAAAACATGGATTCACTTCAAAAAAGAAATCTAGGAGTTTGGAAGAGCACTTGACATTAATACATGTACTTCGAATGAAAATCACATAAGGAAATCTAAAGAAAACATATAATGAAGCTTAGTGACAAAACTATGAAGTTTCAAGGTAGCATATACAAATCTACAGCACACATGCAACATTAAACCCATAGTAATTACTTGCCTTTGTCCAAATGCCAACAATATCTTTTTCTTCAAGCACAACTATCCAAGAGCTAAGTCAAACACTACAAAATCCCCATGAAACACATTCAAAACTCACTCAAATTTGAAAACAAGAAATCCATTTCAAAATGGGTGTTGAATGCTAGAAAAACAAGTTCTTTAGGAGCTAAAGAGACTCCATTGAAGAGATGGGTTGAAGCTCTTACCTAGAGATCCCCAAACAAGAAGAGATGAAGAAAATGGAGAGATTGCCCAACTAGAAATCCCAAGAAAACAGTATCAATAGAAAGCTTGGGATGAGAGGAAGAGAATGGTGGTCTTAGAATTTCATTTGGATCTACTAGTTAGGATATACAAGATGGGGAAGGTTGGAGAAAAAGGGGTTTCCTCTTGAGCTTTGATCTTCTAGGGTTGCAGGAATTTGGGAATGAAAAGAGGGAGAAGAGGAAAGTAATTTAAGTACGTTGCAAATGGGGCCTAATAGGTCTAATTCTTGCATTAATGAAAACATGATCTTGTGAACCCCGGATGAAGTCAACGAAGCAGGATAAAATGATCCTAAAAAAATCTAGTTTTAGAAAAGTATAAATTTGACATGGTTTTGAGATTTCAAAATAGTGCCCAGATTTGGGTGTGAAAGACAATTTTACCCCTTATAGGCCAAAACTTGGGTTTCTGGTCTTCACACATAAATAGGCTAAAAACAAAAGTTGTACATAATCATAAAATCATTCAATTGAAATCGAAATCACGATTAAAACGAAAATCAACACGATCCTCCCACGCTTGCACGTACACCCAGGCATTCCTGAGTGTGTCTGACTAACATAAAACGTTCTCAAAATTCCCAAAGTTATGTCCAGGACTAAAACTAATTATTTTCTAACCCAATGGTAACTAAACCCACTTAGAACTAAGCACACACTAAGAATACACTAATAGGGTTAATCTTGAGTTGGGGTCTCACAACCAGTCACAAAACTAACTTCAGAAATAAGTGACTCAATCATACCTGAAGTCTTCTTCTTAGACAGATAATCCGGACAATTCCTTTTCCAATGTCCTGTCATGCCATGATGGAAACACTTTCCTTTTGTCCCTGAACCCTTAGCCTTGGCCACACTATCATTAGGACCATTCTCCACTTTAGGACTCTTCTGAACTGATTTTTTGTTGCCTTTCTGCCCTTTGCCTTTCGGCTTAGACTTGGCAACTGACTTTTTTGTCATTAGGGCAGGTGGCTTCTTCTTTATAATCCCTTCAGTCGCAACCAGCTGGCTAGACAGCTCAGTTAGAGTCAGATTCATCTTATTCATATTATAATTGACCTTGAAATTGTTGAATGACTCTGGCAATTACTCAAGGATTATGTCAATCTGCGATTCTACATCAATCGCAACCCCTAGTACATCTAACTCATTCAATGAGTTTCAACATATCGTCCTGTACTGGTGTGCCTTCAACCATCTTGGTGCTTGTAAGCACCCTCATAGCAGCATGCCTAGTAGGCCTGCCCTGTTCCGCAAACATCTCCTTTAAGTTTAATACAATATCATATGCAGTCTTATAGGATTGATGTTGGTGTTGTAAAACACTAGACATGGATGCTTGAATGTAACATATGGCCGTCTCATCATCTTTGGCCCATTTGGTGTAAAGTTCATTTTTTTTCCTGTGATGCATCTGGCTCTGGCTCATCAAGGGGGGGTGGGTTTGGTAAGGACATATTTATATCCTAAAACAGTCAGGACAATATCCAAGTTCCGTTTCCAGTCAACATAGTTGGATCCCACCAACTTATTCTAATTGAGGATGGTCGCAAGTGGATTGAAAGTATTTGAATTTATGCTTTAAAATTTCGTAACACATAATCATACATTCAATTAAAGAATATAGATGACATTAGGGTTTAGTATTCTACCAAATTTATGTGGGAATCCTCATAACCACTAAATTCAGAATACATCGGAATCCAATCCCCTGGGGTATGCCTCCTTGGGAAGTGTGAATACCACCTAGATTGGTAAGGATCAAAGTTGGTCAAAATTAAGATTAAGACTAACTATCCATGATCCCCATCATTCATTATCATCTAGGTATCTCATACCAAATAATGTATGACTCCTGATTAGCTTCAGTTTCTAATATACATAAGGCAAATCCTTGAGGATACTACATCATTATTTTAGTTTAGTGTGACCCACCAACTAGCATTGCATGACAACCACTGCGAGCAGCTTTATTTCTTAATGCACATGACCAATACATATGACATAATGGTTCATGAGATGAGCCGGGTCCCATTAGTGTATTAGATGTGATATATGTGTATGGATGAGATCCATATACGGGAGACATGTGTCAAAAATCTTATACTTAAATATTTTCACAACCAGTGATGAGACTAGGCATCTCATATGATAAGGTTGCAGCACTTTGATCACTATGAGATAGTGTGATTTTTCTCGATCATCAGAATGTAAGATTTTGGATCATGGTGCTGGTACATTGGATGTATTGAAGGATCATGAGAAACACCTTATGGAATACTGTCTAGAGTTTAAGGTTTGCTCTCATAATTCCCTAGCAATAGGCTCTTAATCTTGAGACATTGATGAACTTAAGTTTCTATCTATTCATTTGCTTTGAGTCACCAATGAGTGAGGTCAACTGTAGGTCAACACCTCAGTGTCTTGAGTAGGTGGTAGTAGGACTGTGGGAATATTCGATGGTCAAGATGGAATCTATCTTAATTATCCCCTTATGCCAATTGATGGATTTGTTATTAGTAAGTGCGCACCCATCTCAATTAAGAGTTAATTGGATGGTACTGATGATCACTGTGATTAACTGGGTCTCAAGGATTATAAGATGTGGATTTAAATTGGTGGGACAGTTTTAGTCCAATTAATCCATGGATATTAATAGAGGGGCTTACTTGTGGTAATTGAGAAGTTTAGGGTCTTCATTGTAATTTATTCCTAAGAATGGAGTGCAATTGCATTTATATAGTGGTGTTATTTGCAATTAACTGTGGGCCCGGATTGCACATGAGACGTGGGGTCGCAGTGTCTCAGTTGGAGCCAGCTTTCTGTGGAATCCCTAGTGGTCCCTACGCTAGCCCAAGTTGTTTGAAAGATACTAATCCTACTTGAACTCAAAAAGGAAGGAATTAGAAAGTTACTATTTCTATTTGAAATAAGACTTCTAATAGTGGTAATGGTAGAGAGAGAAAGTTACTAATTATTTTGGAAATAGGACTTCTAGTTAATTAATAAGTATTGGAGTTTTAAAAGGGCTATAATAAAGGGAAGCACGCCCTTGGACGTGCAACAAGGAGAAACACTTCCAGCCCTCTTCTTTGTGCAAGTGTTGAACAATTTTCTCTCCTCTTTTTCTCTTCTAGTTTCTTAGAGTTCCTAGTTGGATTTTCTCTTGAAGTTTCCACCAATCTTCTTGAGAAAAGAGATCTGATAGCGGGTCATAACGTGGAAGACAACAAAGGTATTGGAGATCCCAAATTGCTTCAAGAAGAGTTCTTGATCAAGTTAATTGTCTTCTCCTCCATTTAAGTACTACTGGGCTCTAAAGGTATAATCTGCTTCTCTATCTGTTGTAGGTTATTTTGCTTGCATGGTGCTGTTGATTTCTATCTTTTAGATATGTTCTATTGCTGTACATGATTGATGAGATTGAGGAATTGCATCCTGGATATGTTTTATAGCCTTATGGGTACTTTCCCCCCTGAGTAAAGTGGGTCAAAAGTTTTGAAAATCTATTCACGTGGCCCACCTACTTCCAACAGTGGGGCCCTCGCCCCGTCTAACCAACACTATCCATAGGAGATCCATATCTAGTAACCAAACAAAAAAAGCCCTCCGTGGGGAACGACCATTCTCAAGATGCACGCAAGGCTAATACTTTCATTACAATAGACCTATGGTGAAAAACCATATGGATTTCTAAATATAAATGCCCCGCTCCCACTGAATATTTTAGAATTGAGTATTTCCTTATAGGTATATGGGCCCACATATATAGACATCAAATCATCTCATGATATGACCAATGATTGGTTCCAAGTTAAGTTATTTTAAGGAAAGTCTAGTTTCTAAGACTAGTGTTACCAATGGGCCCATCTCATGGGTCCACCAACACTAATTAGAACTCTTTCCAAAAATTAATTTGATTTTACCAATTTTGGAGATTACTATGTTCGAATCAGATTTGGAAATATTTTATAAAAGCAACCATTCACAAATAGAAAGTGCAAAAATAGAAAGTAGTCATCTCCTCCACATGGCCAAAGCGGAATAGATTTCTTGGACTTCTATACTTTCCAAAACTTTGGGATTTCTCAAACTCTTTGGGCATCTCCAAAACACTTTTGGAAAATTTTAAACTCTTTGATTAGAAGTCTAACTTTCCAACTTTACTTTCCTTCTCCGTCTCGGACATCGCCAGAATTTACAAATTTAGAAAAATTACATAAATTCCTATGCCTCGATAATAAGACTTACATGGTAATCTAAACATGGAAATTAAAAAGGGTTGTAGGTAAATTCACCATGCCTTGCCATTTCATGGGAAACCAAGGAAACCATGATGCCCTTTATAACTTGCCCAAAATAAACCAATAACCATAAAAAGAAAGTTAAAAAAAAAAAAAAAAACGTGTGAGCCATATGAAGAGGACAAGAGCACCTGCAAGTTAATATCTCATACACAATAGGGACTTGGGTTAAGAAGCCATCCATCATCTCATGATGAACAAACCCGGATAGTCACATAAAAAAGGAAATTGCCTATAGCGGGAGTCAGGGCCGCTGGTAAAAGTGCATTGTGGCCGCCGGTAAAAGTCTGGCCGCCAATAAAGGCGTATTGTGGCCGCTGGTAAAAGTCTAGAACCCAACTCGTGGTTTTTGCAGAAAACCGCGATTTTGCCCGAACTTGTCCCTTCTTGTGCATTTAGAAAACATAATAAATGCAGAAAATACCAAAACTGATCCTTACATAGCCCTAGGTCTATCATCTTCGCATCTCATGCAAATATTAGATCTAGACAACTAATCTAACATGAATAAAGATGAGGTATGGCTCTGATACCAATTGTTGGAAGTAGGTGGGCCTTGTGGATAGGTTTTCAAAACTTTTTGACCCACTTGACTCATGAATCAAGTACCCATAAGACCATAAAGCACATATAGGATGCAATCCATCCATTTCATTAATTATGTACAACAATAAATTCTATCTAGAAGATAGAAATCAACAACAAACAAACAACCAAAAATCCACAACATCCAATGAAATAGATTATACCTTTGGAGCTCGGTTGTGCTCTATTGGAGAAGAAGATAATATGCTTGAACAAGAACTCTTCTTGAAGCAAATTATGATCTCTAAGACTTTGTTGTCTTCCACACCATGACCCGCTATCAGATCTCTTTTCTCAAGAAGAATGGTGGGATCTTCAAGAGAAAACCAACTAGAAGCTCTAAAGGAATTATAAGAGAATTAGAAGAGAGATATGGAAAAAGTAGTGCAACTCTTGCACACTTTTAAGGGGTAGGGCGTGTAATCCAATGTTGGGCGTCCAACCCCATAGCTCCTCCTTTTATAGCCTTTAAGCAACTCCTCTTTCTCTACTAATTAAAATAGAAGTCCTACTTCCATTAAGAATTAGTAACTTTCTCCTTTCTAATTATTATAGAAGTCTCACTTCCACAACAATTAGTAACCTACTATTACCACTATTAGAAGTCTCACTTCAAATAGAAATAATAACTTTCTAATTCCTTCCTTTTAGAGTTCAAGTAGGATTAGTAACTTTCTAATAACTTGGGCTAGCGTGGGGACCACTAGGGAATCCATAAAAAGATGACTCCAACTGGGACACTGCGACCCTACATCTAATGCTTAATCAGGGTCACAGTTAATTGCAAATAATACCACTATATAAATGCAATTACACTCTAGTTCTTGGAATAAATTATAAAGAAGACCTTAAACTTCCAAATTACCGCAAGTAGACCCCTCTATCAATATCCATTGATCAATTGGATTAAACCTGTCCCTTCCAATCTTAGATCCACATCTTATTATCATTGAGACCCAATTAATCACAGTGATCATCAGTACCATCCAATTAACTCTTAATTGAGATGAGTGCGCACTTACTAATAATAAATCCATTAATTTGCATAAGGGGATAATATAGATAGATTTCATCTTGAGAATGTTGCCACAGTTCTACTATTACGTACCCAATACACCGAGGTGTTGACCTACAATTGACCTCACTCATTGGTGACTCAAAGCAAATGAATAGACAAAATCTTGAGTTTATCAATATCTCAGGATTGAGAGCCTATTGTTAGGGAATTATGAGAGCAGACCTTAAAACTGAGACAGTGTTCCATAGGGCGCTTCTCATGATCCTTCAATACATCCAATGTACCAGCACCATGATCCAGAATCTTACATTATGATGATCGAGACAAATCTATCTATTTCATAGTGATCAAAGTGCTGCAACCTTATCAAATGAGATGCCCAATCTCTTCACTGGTTGTGAAAATATTTAAGTATAAGATTTGTGACATATGTCCCCGTATGTGGATTTCATCCATACACATATGTCACATCTAATATACTAATGGGACCCTGTTCATCTCATTAACCATTATGTCATATGTATTGGTGATGTGCATTAAACAATAAAACATCATTCATTTCATGAAAATAAAGCATGATTTTATTGATAAATAAAGAAATTAATCAATTTATTACATCATCTAATGGATTGAGACTATACAAACTAATAGAAAAAATAGGTGGTGATAGGTGAACGATTGCAAATGGGCACTTGCAACTGAAGGCACATGTATAACATGCATCCAAAACTTACACACCTTTAAAGGGCTACTACATCCACAACATAAAATATGGGTTGGTAGCCAACAGGTGAGTGACAAAATTCCATGTTGAACATATTTTGTTGGCATTATGGTGGATATTGCTTTAGCTTATATTGGTTGAGATTTATAATGGTTGTTATATTCATGAATATTTTAGCCTTATATATGCATATATAATGCATAAATATTTGGAAATCCACTTAGAAATTCAAGTAGTTATTAAACAGGGAATTTATGAAATTCAGGTTGGATGAAATTCTCATACACGAATTCCGGTACGAAAGAAACAAGGAATTCAGGAATATTAGGATTTAGCAGCATTTTAAAATTCTAGCACCTCGAATTCTGTAAATTCTAAAAAACATGAATTCCAAGAATTCTTGTAAAGAAACAGACCCTTGATCTTTTTAGGTATATGTGCTTTTCTTTTAGTAGTTAAGGCTCTTTATTTTGGGGTGTATATGATACTCGGGCTCCTAGTGGGGAGGAGATGTAAGAAAAATGAGCAACTTGACCCTAAGACCAAGTGTAATATTTTGTTATTTATTAAAATCGCCTCTTGGGGGAGTATGATGGAATTTTTTTTTTTAATAAGAAGGATGGATTGTTAGTGTGGAAGATTTAGGAGATATAATTGGCGGTTCCATTTGTATGCTTAGTGGGCATATCTTAACTTGACCAAACCCTCCACATGGGCTCCCCGAGCATTTGTATGCCCTGGAGAGGCCTACTTCCCAAACCCATAATCCATTGGGTCTAGAAAAAGGGTCCATGACTGTATTTTTGGGTTTGGGTTCATATATCAATGGGTTTTTTTTTTTTTTTTGGGGCCACTAGCATCCACCTCGTCCTTCCGTGGTTTCTTGCGTGCCCTAAGTCGGTCAATTTACTCCCACACCAACGCCGCCACCACCACCACCACACACCCATACCACACACGAGCCTTTCCCCCATTTCCACTGCGAAAGCAACAGGAATCGAAAGGAGGAGAAAAAGAAACACTAGTTTCTTCTCATCTTCTCTAGGCTCCATCTAAGCTCTAGGTACTCTCTCTCTCTCTCTGCTCTTTCTTCTTTTCTTTTTTGTTGTTGATTTTTTCTCTGTTTTTCTTTTAGAGGAATATCTTGATGCCATATTGTCATTCTCTAATTCTGCTGTCTGGAATGTTGAAAATGCATATTAGTTAGATGTTGAGAGATAGAAGTTAAGGTCCCATTTAGATTCTTGGAACTAGGTTGTTCTGAATTTAAAGGACAGAATGACTTTGACTCACATGTAGCTAAAGTTATCCAAGTTGATGGAGATGAAGACCCTAGTGGGTGTGAAATGAGTAATGAAGTTTCAATTTACAAGAAGTAATGAACAATCAGATAGGTGAATAAGTGGAACCCCAAACATCTGAATGAATAATTTCAAAAGGATTACTGCGGATTCAAGTGGTATTGAGAATACTTATTGCCAAAGGAAGGAATCATTTATGTAAAACTCCAAACATCTGAAGAATGGTTTCAAAAGAATTACTGCCCTTTATTATTGCGGGAGGAAATATTGTTCTACAATGTTTTAAGAGTGGCAAGTTTCATAATTTATACACAATCCACTACAAGATAAAAAATAAATAAATTCAGTAAGTAACTTAAGAGAATGTAAAGAATGTGTGACCAAGATGAGTATGCCATAGGTATATTGTCTACTCTGCCTTCTCTTCCTTCCTTGATTACTTTAGAGAACCCATACAAAATTTTCAGATATTAGGTTCCATCTTCAAGGCAGTTGAGGAAAGCCATCAGTCCTTTGGATCCGTGGTTAGAATTTCTTCACTGTAAATCTGCATGGGCTTGTGGTTCTGGAGTTGAGAAAGATGATGAGAATAGACAAATATGTTGCTCTACCTTGAAGGATTGTGAAGTTGAGATATAAGGGATCACCCTATTCATCTCCAACCTCCTAGCTGAGGTGTCAAAGCATGAGGATGAAGCCATGTTTGGTAGATCTAAAAGGGCTGTAGATTTGTTCATTTCGACCGAAAAATCTACTTGCATGAAGTGTGTTTTTTCCCTTTGTCTTCTTCAGGACATGGAGAGGGCTGGACAGAGCTCTCGATCTGGTTAGGGGCAGATTGTGGGGTGGGAGGAAAATTGAACCACAATTAACCTGTTTTGGTCTGGAGAAGGATGAGAAGCCTTCATTCATCTCTTCCTGCTTGTCAATCGGTTATTGGTGAGAGTGCCAGAGATATAAGTCATCCTCATCATCCGGCCTGGAATTTTCCGGAATTGAGTCTGCAAGAGTTTCTGCTCAGGTAGTTGGCTGGTGTCTAAAGAGGGCTAGATCTTGTCTGATAGGGATCGTATGGCTGTTAGGGTAGCTTCCTGGGTCTTGGAAGAGGAGGAGAAATCCCTAAGGTGCAATGTGATTTGTTTATTGAAATCTTGCTTAGATGGGTTCATCTAACAAGGGAATGGATGGATAGAGTTTGGGAAAAGTGCCTGTCTCTATAAAATTATTTGATGATGTTGTTTGGATTCAACTATCTTCGTATAAGGCGATGGGGGCAATCTTGGAATTAACTAAGGCGATTCACTCTTCCCCTCTCATTGCAGCAGAAAAGTGGATGGTGGTTGTTGGTCATCCTCCTAGATCTGCTTTGATTCAGGCAAATGGATTCCCTCCTCACGCTTCTGAAGAGGGAATCTTCCGTCTGATTGGTTATTGGATGGGTAAACCTTAAAGGAAAATATGATATTTGATAGAATCAAAGTAATGATGGGTGATGTTCATGTGACCCCATTGCATATCCAGCTGCTGATAAATTATTTGGAGGTTACCATTAAAAAAAATTATTTGCAGGTTATGATGTTGCTTACTGCCAAACAAGGGGAGCTACTGCTACAAGATCGTCTAGGGCCCGTTTTGTAATTTTACCGTAAAATCAAGATAAAGTGGGTTATGATGGAATTTTGTTTTTAGTTGTTTAGAATGGAATCTTTTTGACTTTTTTGTATAAAAAAGTGGAGTTTTTTTGTCTTTTAGTGGAGAATGGATGTTGCTTTTTGACTTTAAAAAAAAAAGAATGAGGGAATTTTGAAAAAGTATACTTTTGATGTGACCCCTTGTCTGAAAAATGGAGACTTTACTTGATTTTTACTGAACTAGTAAAGTGCCAAACGGGTCCTTATGGAGGGAGATGGCTTCAGTAGCCATTGCGATAAGGAATTGTAGTTTCCTTGTGTGGGTTCTAGGGGCGAAGATGACATCACAATGCCCGTTTCAAATTTAAATTTCAAATTCAAACCCAATGAGTTCAAATTGATGTTTGTCAGTCCGAATGGAATTTCTGATGGTCCTTTGGGTCAAACTCCATCTCCTGGGCCTGTGGTGGATCTTGAATCTAAAAATGGTAGTTGATGGGCTTGCCTAGAACCAGTCCATTTCCTTATTTCCTTACTAGGAACAACCTAACTTGGTTAAGAAGGTAGATTGACCTTGAGTGTCTTTCGAAAGGTTTTTAGTGGGTTAATTTAGAAGAGGGCCTCTTCATCTCTTCTTCTCCTTTGTTCCTCTTAGCTTGGCGTGGAGCTTCTGGAGGCTTGCAGTAAGGCATGATAAGGTTAGAGGAGGTTTGTGAATGAGGTTTATGGCAGAGAGATTATCAATGGTCAGTCCCAAATTAATAAATTAGGGCGATTGGATTAGTTTCATGCTCTATAACATGCCATGCATTGCCTATGCTTATGATGCTTGGTTTATTTTGATAATGTTGCTTGATGTTTGTATTTAATTGTAATAATTGGAAACTATTAGACTATGATAGGGTTTTGTAAGGTTTATTTTCATTAGCATTATGATTATGTATGCATAAATGCATCATAGGCATGCATGGAAGAGGTTGGCTGTGTGTAGAGGTTATTGGTGAACCCTATTTGCATGATTAGTAAGTGATTAATATTGTTTCATGCATATCCACATGTCTTACATTACATATGTGCATCGAATTGGATTAATCTGTAAATTATGCATTATGTGGACTTAACTGTACTTTCTATTTACTATGCATTAGTTAGATTTAGTATTGCCCCCACATATATTTGCTTTAACATGATTAGCATGATTGCATAATGTGATTAAATTTAATTGCATGGTTTATAGGGGGCGGCCATGTGTTTAGTGCATGGTGGTGGGCCCCATTGTATATTAGGTGTTAAGAGGATCATGTATGCTCCACCGCAGTGGAACATCCAACCCCATTAGCACATTGGACCATGGGTTTAACCCGTTGGTTAGCTTGGTTACTGGAGAGAACCCAGTTAGGAAAGGATCCCATGTTAGATAAGAAAAGAAGTTTCATTTGGAATTTTGGAAAAGGGAACCCAAATTAATTGAAAGGAAAGTGTTGCATGTCCAGCCCAATCTCATCACATACCACACAGCCAAGGGAGGGAAGGAGGGAGGGAGGCAATTGCTAGGGTTTGTGGAACTAGGATCATCGTCCACATCATCATCATTATCATCATCCACTAGCATTCATCATAAACAAAGTTAGTAGCCAAGCACAACTACAATGTTCCTTGATTCCTTTTTTCCCCTAATCATCATGTTTAATCGGTTGCCCATGAAGTCATTGGTATTTGGTCATGTTATGCCTTTCAACTGGGATCATACCCTATGACAATGAAATATTTTTGTAAGACCCTAGATTCATTTCCTTGAATGTTCCATTAGTTTCTAATATATGTTAATTGTCATTAAACTTGATAGTCTATTTGAAACCTTGAGTTCTTTGTTCCTTGGATACTTTCAGTTACCTTATTTAGTTCTAAGTCCCGGTTGATAAATGTGGGAAGCCTTTAAACCTCATTCCTTGAACCTTTTGGGTATATATCCTCGACTTTTTGGAGCAACCTCTTCGTCTTTATTGATGATATACGTACCCATCAGGCACTAGAGCTTATTATTTAGAGGGTATGCCTTTCAACTGGATCCTTCCCTAGAGACTGGGAAACACCCCAGAGACTAGGAAACATGGTTGTGTGATTGTAAAAGTAAAACCTATGTATGTAAACTTGTTTTTCCTCATGTTCCAAATTAATCAAACCATGTCTAACATGTCTAAACTCTACTCCATGTTGTGCAATCCTTCTTGAAGAAAATCTCTCATATCACCTTGTTTTAATGGATTTTCATTTGGTCTATTCAGTAACTTGTAATCTATGATTCCTTATTGTTTGTCATGACTTTATGCAATGCCCAGAATTGATTAGAACCTTTAATGTGGACTGTTATGTGCTGATTGTGATTTCCCATGTGGGTTTGATAAAAACCCCATTGTTCCTTGTATCTCCTAAATCCCTGAGACTGGGTTTTGAACTTTCTACTTGAGTATGATGTAGACGTTTGATTTCTTTTGATTTTCTACCTTCTAATACCTTATAGATCATGAGTTAGGGTTGAACTGGCGTTCTCCTTCAATTCTAGATACCATCATGGATGTAGGTTTCTATGTTATGTTGAATTCAGAAATCTTGTATATAGCAGTCCCTTTGCGACCTAAATTAGAAAGGCAACAAACTGGGAATTTGATGATTTTGGTTCCATTGAGTTCATCTCTTCAAGGGCTATAGAATCAAGTCAAATTTCATAATGTTTGGATCCCGGATCAATGACATATGACTGATTTACTGAAATAAGCTAAATCTGCCCATGTACAGAAGGTCTTCCTATAGAGTGATTTTTATCTAAAGCTATTGCTTGGGCATCTTCATCAAGTGTAGGCCCTTGGATGTTTCATTTCCTTCTCATTCGTCTTCTTCATTGCAAGTGGAGTTTAGGCATATACTGCAATCAGCCAAGGGGATGGCTGATTCCTTGGCTAAGTAAGGGGTGGATCGATCTCCTTTTTTGTGCATTGACTTTGTAATTTTCTTTGTTGTTGCGGGAGATACACTGGGTTATCAGGAAAAAAAAATTCTTTCTTTTTGCTTGGTATATTGCCTTTATACCAGAACTTATCCTTATTCTTTGTCTGGTTTTTGTATCTCGTTTCTTTAATATAAGCTTTTATCATTGTCAATCATTAATAACAAAGGAAAGGAAGGAAAGAAAGAATCTCATGGGTATATTTGTAAATCAATGCAAATATACACATATACAAAAGACCTCACTGGCTCATCTTAGTGATTGCCGTGCAAAAGAAAATTTTATGGAGTTGAATGTCAAGTTCTATAAGAATATAGAAAAATCCTAACATAGATGTCATCTTTGCATTACCATCTTGTTGGTGGTTTGATTATCTGAAAATGATTCAAGTAGACACTGCTTATCCAGTTCATATGGTCAGTCAATTTGTTTTTTTATCCTAGAAAGCCACACCTCAGAGCTTTTCATCGTATTCTCCAATATCTCAAAGGTTCACTAGATTGAGGTCTATTTACTCATCATCTCTTCACCTCCTTGCCTATGCAAATGTAGATCTGTCAGCTGGATAGACAAAGATTAACTGTCTGCTGTTCTTTGATTCTTGGCTCCTCTATAGTTGTTAATTTCATTTTGGGTTCGTTTTGGTTCAACTTTGGATTGAAATGTTTCAGCAAGTTCGGCATTTTGGTGTTTCATTTTGGAGTTCGTTTCGGAAAAAAATAAAGAATTTAAAATATGCATAAAGCAGATATTTTTGTGAATGGTATAAAGCTATATTTGAAAAATAGCAAAAGATTACAAACTACATATTTAAATAAAGTAGACCTTTGCCCTAATAAATTTTATCAATATAAACTATATATATATTTCCCTATATATATATTTGGCCTTAAATGAAAAAGCATTTGCATGGAAAATTGAAATTTTAGCCTATTTTGGATCAATGAATTTGTGACTGCAACATAGATTTTGAATGAGTAGTTCCAAGTTTTTGACCAAGTATACTGTGAGGGGTTTCAGCCTTTTTGTCCCTTTTTCAGTTACAAGTTCCTCTCCCTTTTTGTTTGAGGCCTTTCAGCCTCCTTGTTTTGATTCCCCTCCTTATGGGTGGTGGTTGTTTTTTTGGGGTTCTTCTCGGCCGCTTCTCAGTGTAGCTCTTTTATACTGTAAAGCTTTTTTCTATCAATACAAGTTACCATTTCAAAAAAAAAAAAAAAAAAAAAAAAAAAAGAGAAAAGAAAAAAAAGAGTATTTTATGAAGGGGTTGTTCAGTTCCATACACTAACCGAAGTGAATAGTTTTAGCTAGCGAACTGAAAGCTGACTAATCTGCGCCTCCCTCTTAACTCCTGGGAGTGGGACAAGCAGATGGTATAGATCCATATCTTCTGCTGCCTGTGAGAATGTTTGGCTGAGACATATATTGCAAAAGTCGCTGTTATTGCAACCAAACCCACTCTCTTAATGCTGACAATTCTAGTTTGATAGATAGCATAGCACCCAATCCTGTGGTGCATGAGCGTAACCAAATACATTTAGATTAATTGTCACTTCATTCAACAATGTTACTTCTCTGGTCAATGACGTCTACCCTAAGTATCTTCCTAAGATCAGCTGACATATTTTTATACAAGCAATGTCTAGTGTTGAACAATCCTAAGTGCAAGAGTGCGCAGCAGTATAATCCTGGTGAGAGTACAGGGTCGAATCCACAGGGAGCAATTTGTTTAAGGCGTTTCCAACTTGGACCTGTCTAATTAGAATCTAAATAAAACTAATCTAAACAAAATAGAAACTAATCAAATTATAAAATAAAACTACTAAACAACTGATATTAAAAAAATTTCAAAAAATAAAAGAAATCTAATGTAGAAAACCCTAGGCTAACTAGAACCTGCAAAAACAACAAACTGATCAAAACAACCAATTTAATATGAGATAAATCAAAATAAAATATTCTAAATTAATTCCTTATTACCAAAACCAATTTTTATGAAAATATGAATGATTTATGTGGTCCTAAATGTAAACAATGCAAATCTAGACAAGTTTCTAATTATATGATGCATGCTGTAAAAAACTCCATGTCTGGAAACAGTTGCGCAAGACCATCTTTGCTGGGCTGCATGACCTACCTAGGATGAACCAAACCTAAATCTTATGGCTGGAATTAAAACTTGGATCATGCATGAACACACGCACGCACAAAAAGAAAAAAAAAACAAACAAACAGACAGAAGTGAAAAAAGGATTTGCAATGAAAATGTTATGACCTTCTAAAAATGCCTAATTGAGCAGTTTTGTGCTGGAAATATGATTGTCCGACCACTCCTGTTTGACCCACTTCCCAAGGTTACTCTTAAATTCTGGGGTTCTAAAGTCCTTTTCCCAAACTTTATCTCTGCCAGATTTCAAGGGAAAATAATTTCGTTTACCTGTTTCAAATCGCTAACTTTTGGAAGAAAAACAGCCTGATCTTCTGTAAACATGCTTTCTTTTTTCAACTTTCAGCCCAATAACCCATATTAGGTCCGGATTTAACTTTCTTAATCAGTCCCTAATCTCTGATTTCCAGCATCAAAACTCATATCCAACCACAAGCCCTAATTCTAATGCATGCGCTAACTACTTTCCAATCATAGATTATGCAAAGATAAAGTTAAAAGCTTTCCAAAGCTAACATAAAAGATGCAATTCGAAGTTTCTAAATCAGAATAATTGCTGTAAAAACAATCAGAAAAATAGCTGAAAATAAAAATAAAAGTGGTGGGAAAAATAAAAGCGAAAAGTTATTCACCCAAGATCTAAAAACTTGACAATGGGCCGCGTAGTTCTTCTCTTCTCTTCTCAAAGTAGGGAAAGATGCAAACGATCGTAAAATACGTGATTTCTCTTGACTCTGATTCGCCTCTTTTATTTTCAATACCTAGATCTAAGCGGCATATGATATAATGTCTCCTATCATAACATATCAAAGATGCTAGACAAAGGAAATTTAAATCACTTACACTAAGAACTTGAGCACACAGAATCAATCAAAGTTGTGTCTTATTCCTTGATCTTAGAGTACAAAAAATTAAGATTCTTCTCTCTTCATCATTCTCTCAACATGATCTCTCAACCTATGTCTACAACAACTAAAAGGGAGAAGAAGAAGAAGGGGAATAGAGGAGGGGGGAGGGGGGGGATTCCTCTAGAGTGTGTAGTGATGCTTGGAGTTCCATGAAGGGGGTTGGTCCTTATATAGCTTTTGAAACACCTCCTTTGCAATTCTTTCTTTGATCTTTAGCCTTGATTCTTTGCTTAATTCCCAAGCAATGCTTCTTACATGGAAAGATTTTGAATTGGAGAGAATTTCTTGCCAAATTGAGTGTCTTGGAGAACAAAACTTTTCTTGGAGCTTCCTAGAATTTCTCTCCTAGATTGCTTGATGATGTGTGAAGTGAAACTTTCCAAATATTGGAATTCCTTGCAATTCCCGCCTAAAACTGTAGCAGCCAAGCCAACTTCCCGAGGTCATATCTCCCTTAATATAGCTCTGATTGACGCAATCTTGGGCTCTACGGATATCTGCTTGAAAAGAGCTTTCCAACAGTGAATAGATTGCGCCGATCAGAAACTTGATTTGAGCGTTATGGCCATTTTAAGTTGTTGCTCCTGAAAAAATGGGGAATAATTGTGCACATATGGAAGCTCCCATGTGTTGGACTTCCAAGTGGAAGTGAGGCCCATTGTGGATGTCCAAGGCTTGCTTGGGACCTTTCCTTGCTTGCCTTGGTTGCCACTTTTCTTTTTTGCTTGAGTTTCTTCTTTGCAACTTTGACTTTCGAACCTCTTTGCGAACTTTCCAATTTTTCTCTTCTTTCTTGATTTTTGGAATTCAAGATTCATGCCACAGATACCTTTCCAAAACTGATTTTTCCTTTCTTCCCAATTCTTGACAAGATGCCAAGAGAAAGGGGTCCACCCTATGGGACATTCCCCTTGGGCCCCACTTATATGTCATGTAATTCTTGCAATTCTTTCCGTTGGATCTCTCTCAAGTTTCACCAATGTGTGGGCCCACACTCTTGATTTCTCCTACACAAATTGAAAGAAACACATTCAACAATAATCATCTGTGAGGAACATAAATGAACCAGACATGGGCTAACATGCCTAATGATGCACCCAATGGACCAACTTTCCAAAAATAGCTCATGGTGCTGAAATTAGCAGGTGTGCATTGATGAAACCAAAAAAATAGTTTTGGGGTGATGAATGAGATGAAAAACTCTAATTTCATGAAAGTCATGCAATGTGATGAGTTTTGACCAATTTTGACCTATTTTCCAAAGATAAACCCCAACTGCATGAAATCTTAAAATTGAGTGTAATTCAATGCAATTAGCCTTGATTAAGTCCACAAATGCACATGAAATGATGACCTAATGACCTTTTTTTGTGGACTTATCATCTAGAACTTGCCATGAGTTTCTTCTAACTAAATTGATCCTACAACAATCTCCACAGCAATTTGAGGGAGAGTGGAGAGATCCATTGGATCACTTTTCCACCTTATCAAAGTGCTCCTACATGACACAAACCTTGTCACATGTATACCTTTCAGAGCAGGGTTCCCACAATGTATGAAACTGTAGAATACCTAATTTGTCAGCTTTGACTAAGGCATTGTAAATGGCTGTAAATATCTACTTTTTGGTTATAAATATAGGTCTACACTCTACACTGAACTGTGGTAAGACATATATCCTTGTATGATTTGCCTTTTCATAGTTAATAATAATAAATATGACAGGATTACTATGGGGAAAACCTTACGACATGCATTAAAAACTCTCTAATAATCTATAACCGTGTTGTTATAATTCACATAATAATATGGAAAACAGTGCTTCAATTAATTAATTTTTTTTTACATAATTGCATATCATGTTTCTTCCGTTGATGTCCCAGAATTTGAAAATGGAGTCATTTAATATTGTTTGTATCCTTTTCGTGTCAGTGTCTGAACTACAAAAAAGCCATATTCAGAAACATTTCTGTCCGTCTCTCTCTCATCTTTAATTTTTTTCTTTCCTTTTCTTCTTCTTCCTTTTTCTAGTTTTTTTTTTCTGTATTTATTTATTTGTTTATATGTTTTTAAGATGACTTCCATCCCTTGATATGCCACCTGCTTCCATTCTCACTGCATGCATAGAACCTTTTGCAGGTTGAAAGCCACCTGATTGTAGCCATGGCTAGTGTAGAACCAGTTTGTACAGCCATTGAGTCTACACCTTCAATGATAGAAGAGCTTGGTAAGGCAGTGACCGATCTGGAACATCAGAGAGAAGCCTCTGCTGACTGCAAGGTTCAATGGAAGGAAATTGAAGAGCATTTTCTCGATCTTGAAAAATCTTTAAAGAAGAGATTTGATGAGTTAGAGGAGGAGGAGGCGGCATTTACGGAGAAGGAAACTGAGACTTATGCCAAACTTGCACAGAGAGAGGCAGAAGTCAAAGCTAAAGAACAGGCTTCCCTAGATCGGATACAGGAGCTAAAAGATGCTGCCTTAGCTGCTATTGCTGAGGCATGTGAAAAGTACAAGATTCAGTTTCCTGAGCACGCAGCCAACTCAGAAAGCAAGGTAAGCAGTTCATCCGGTGGTGATCCCATTGCACCTGTCTCTGTTACAGAGGGAAAATTCCCTGAAAAATCAAGTGAAAATGCCGATGCCACGGCTGTTGAAGTCAAGCCCCGTCCTGAGCTAACGCAATTTTGCGAACAGATGGATGTAAAAGGGCTTCTGAACTTCATTTCAGAGAACCGGAAGTCCCTTGTTGCTATTCGTGAGGAAATTCCTATTGCATTGAAAGATGCATCTGAACCGGCCCGATTGGTGCTGGATGCGTTGGAGGGCTTCTATCCCCTTCCTGAACAAACTATCCATCAAGAAAACAAGAAGGATCCAGGCTTTCAGGGCCTGCGCAGATCCTGTATTATGTTGATGGAATCTGTGGCCCCACTGTTGGTGGGGACCAAACCAAGTGAGAATCACCCTTTGAGCTCTGAAACTAAGCAGCAAGCCAAGGCGATTGCTGATGAGTGGAAAACTAGATTGGATGGTATGGACGTTGGTGCTGCCAATGGGAATTCATTGGAAGCTCAGGCATTCCTGCAACTCCTCGCGACCTTTTGCATCGCATTGGAGTTTGATGAAGACGAACTTTGTAAGCTTGTCCTTGCCATTGCTCATCGCAGGCAGACACCTGATCTCTGCCGTTCTCTTGGACTAACCCACAAAATGCCAGGTTGGTATATCTGTCAACTGACCCACACAGGGTCTGAGACTATACATGTACCATTTTTTCCATAGGCTATCTCCTTTAATGGCATGCCAGGATATATTTACTGTTTGAGAAAGATGCAAAATGAATTTGGGTCAAGCTAACAATGGAGATCAATAATCCTTATTGTTAGGTTGGTAAAGATGTCCTATTGCATGGGCATCTAATTGTGAGAGATGTTGGGTTCTTGCAGGTGTGATCCAGGAATTAGTGAATGCTGGGAAACTAATTGATGCTGTCCATTTGGTGCAAGCTTTTGGTCTTAGTGAGAGCTTTCCCCCGGTGCCTCTATTGAAGACGTACTTGAAGGACTTAAGAAGAAATTCCCAGGGTAACAGTGGGAATGCACTGGCTGCAGGCGTTCAGGTATGTGACTATTATTTAAGCATGCATTTGGATTTTCCCAAGATATCAATTGCTTAGGATATTTATCAGAGTGGATGGCCAGTTATCCATTTGTGGTGCCTTTTGATATCATTAAAGAAAGTAGAGCAGATTAGGTTGTGTATTTATTTCCCAAGGCACTGGTAGTTAATGATGAGAATGATTCAAGTGTGAACATGAGAGACTGTAAATTTATTATCCAGTGGGGTTTAAAATTTCCGTCCACCTCAAACTTGGAGATAGGATAGATCATTCTTTCTACTGATATATTCAATCGACCTCTACTTTAGAAAAATTAAATGCGCAAACCTGTTATTTTTAATTTCTTTCAACAGTGTTATGACATTTCTTCTATTGTACACATGGAATGCGTGCACACTACCTCAGAGGGTCCTTTCCTGATTGTGCAGATCCACTGAAAGTCACACTGAGAACAGATGATCTAACCATCTACCTGTTGATGTGCAACGTTGGTTAGGAATATAGTAAACCAACCAATCCAAAATGTTAGGGCAGGTTTAGATGGTTACATACCTGCTTTCATGCGTGTAGTTTTTGCTTCATACACATGCAAATGGGTCCCAAATTCACCAAGATATTGTGGCTGCCTTTGTTTAATGTCAGGTTTTTTTTTAGGATATTAAGGGAGAGCTATTGAATTGGCAGCTCCATTTGGGGCAGGTGGTTTGCGAGTTGTTGGGATGGTGGTGGCTATATTAAGTCAGCCTGTGCTAAATATTGGATCAAACAGACTCAAACACCTAGATCTTTTTTATTTCAAACACAATGAGTCAACCGTGTCGACTCATATAGGTCACTAACTAGGTGACTGGAAGGGTAAAACCCGGCTGGTGTGAGTTTGAATTTGGTCGACCTACTGGGCTAACTAGGAACTCGGCTTGGTTGAGACAGGTCGGCTAAGTTGAACGTAATTGAAAAGTACGAATAAAAACCCATGTCGGTCTAGGACCGACTTGTCACGACCCCAAATTTAAAATATGATTAGAGGCAGCGACTGCACATGGACTCCGTGATTATGAAAATTAAATCCACATAGGCTTACCCATAGGATTCCGCTATGTGAGACTCTACAGGATTCTCGAGGGACATAATAGCGGAAGCTTGTGTGAGCCATTTCAATAAAACATACATTAATAAAGTATCTCATGGCATCAATAGAGTGGATAACAGAAAAAAAACACATTTCATATATTATCGTTTAGGTTTAAGAGAAAGGTAAGTTTAATTGCAATCCAGAATAATGGCTTTACAAAAACACTGGACATAACTACAAAATAGCAAAAGGTATGATTCCCAAAATAACAAAATCCAAAAGATGTTGTCTGGAACTCCACAGCTTTCGATGCTTTTGATGTTGCCCGACGTAAGGCTAGGACCCGTAGGCCCTAATGGACCATCTAATGGGTCCACAGGATTTTCTAACTGTCTAGAATTAGTAGTATTACTTAATAATGGTTGCTTCCTAAATTATAAGTTTTTTAGGATTAGATATTAGTGGTAATTACTTAAGAAGGGTTGCTTTCTAAATTATAAGTTGATTAGGATTAGATATTTCTTTATTTAGGACTCTACTACTCTATTTATATAGAAGAGCTTATTGCAAAGATTCATGCTTTATTCAATCAAATCAACTAACGTGAGTTATTCCCATGAGTTCATGCCTGTGAGTGCTGTTTTGTGTGGAATCCTTTTGTTGGATTCGATCAACCTCATCTGAGAGGTTGGTTTATTCGATTGAAAATTCGGGGTTGCGCCAGATTGGTATCAGAGCCAGGTTCCCAGTCGCCGTGGAAACAATCGTCTTCCTCGGATTCCATCCACCGCCCATCTCTACTGTTTCCCTTTTCCCTTTTGCCATCTCCTCTCTCTCTGCCAACACCCTGTTAAACCCTACTCCTCCCAAACAGTCCATTGAAACCCTTCAATTAGCACACCAAACCCCAAATCCAGAAAACCCCATCCCAGCCACCTCCCACCACCAATCAAACTCAACCCTACACTGTCCCTGAACCATCCCATCTCAACCAAATCCCAGACCTAGGCGAACCAAACCAAACCCTATCCCCCCAATCCATAAAACCCCCAAATCAGAACCTCTCCTAGAACCAATCGAACTCAAATCATTGAACCCTAGTAGCCCTGAATCCCCACACCCAAAACCCCAGACATCCCATCCCTTTCACACTCCTATTCCATCCGATCCCTTTTTCCTCTCGCTGCCCACAAACAACACCCCTTAATCCCAGAAAAAAAAAAAGAGCATCAGAAGAGGAAGAAGAATAGAGAAGGAGATCTAAGTTTCAGAAGGGGTGATCTCGACGTCAGTCCGACCAACGGCGACGTCTCTCCACATCGTCGCACCAACCTGCAAGAAGATCGTGCTTTGTCGGGAAGCTTTGCCTCACCTCGCCTGCTGCCTTTGTGATTTGCAAGAAGATCCGCCTTGCTTGCTGCCATTGTCCTCTTCTTCCTCCCATCGCCAGTCCAGCTCTTCGTCTTTTTCCTTGTGAGTCGAAACAGGTAAAAGCCCACAGCCCCCTCTTATTTTCTCTCTGCGCACAAAACCTGAGGCAGTGCCAAGAGAACCTCTCCCACGTGCCTGGCAGTTTACTTATTAGGGCCTGTGTTTTGGGCTTGACCTGCAGTCTGGGCCCAATTTGAGTCCAGACCCGACCCAGCCCACTTGAAAAAAAAAAAATAAAATAAAAATCCAGCTAGGCCTAGAAGAGGTGATGACCTCCTTCATTGGCTCACAGACAAGGAACGTGATGGACAATTGTTCAAACTGGGCCAAGATATGGACGAAGTAATGGATCGTCTGCGCTCAGTAGAAACTGTACTTGTTGAATTGCAAAGTAAGCAGTTGGTTGTAAAGGAAGGGTCTTCCACTACCTCACAAATAATCCCACCCATCCAACCAGAGAGGACTGAGCAACGTGATTCTATGCATGACTTTGTACAGCGTCTCATCGGCCATCGCTGAATGAGACACCTAGGGTCCCATGGTTGCATACCACACCAATGATATCACAAAGAAAGTTAAAATTGATGTGGCTAATTTCTCTAGAGATGTCAGTCTGAAAGTCGTTGTTGATTGGCTTAATTCTCTGGAGGATTATTTTGCTTGGTATAACATGAATGATGAGCAGCGGATAGCCTTTACGAAGGTTAGACTTAAGGGTCCTGCTAGAATCTGGTGGTATGGTGTTGAAAATAATGAACTTGCTTTGGGACAGCCCATTACTAGATGGTTCAACATGAAAGAAAGGCTCAAGAGCAATTTCCTTCCTTCTGACTATATTGACACACCGCACCAAGAGTATCTTACTCTCCAGCAAGGCAATCTATCTATGGAAGAATATACAAACAAGTTTCACAAATATATTGTTTGTTTTAATTTGAAAACTGATGATTGTCTAACTTTCACTAGATTTTGGGATGGATTGCGAAATGATATCAGATGGGAAGTTGCTATGTTTGATTACACTAGAGTTGATGAGGTATTTTGTAAAGCTCAGAAAGCTTAGCATGAACTTCAGTTGCGGAGACGCAACACTTTTCAAAGTCGGGGAGTCTTCCACTAGTAGAGGACCTGAACCTACCTTTAATCGTACTCAGACGCAAGGTTATTGTCCTCCTAAATCATTCCAGCAAACACTGCAGAGGCCACAATAAGCCATTCAGCAGAGGTAGGCTTTTCCACAACAAAATTAGCGGGTGCAACAGAATCAGAATGATAACCGTGCCCGCGGAAGAATAGATAAGAGAGAAATTGTTTGTCATGCCTGCAAACAAAAGGGACATTATGCAGCGGAGTGTCCACATAGAAGTTTATATGCTACTAATGAGCCAGAAGATGATGAACAGTATGATGAGGAACTAGAAGCAGAGCCGTCCAAGAAACCACATAAGATTAGTTGCAAGATACAGAAGCTGATGACGACACCCCATTGCTTTTTTCTTGACTGTCGTCTCCTAGTAGCTGATTCAAAGGAAGAAAATGAAGATTGGAATCATGCATTCATTTTCTGGTCACGTGTCAATTGCAAGGGCAAGTCCTGTAACATGATCATTGATGGTGGTAGCACGATAAATGTTATCTCTCAAGAAGCAGTAGAGAAACTCAAGCTACCAACTGAGAAGCATCCAAGACCTTATAAAGTTGCATAGGTCAACAATTACTCTATTCCTATCCGTAAGCAATGTGTAGTCCCTTTCAGAGTTGGCAAGTATGAAGGTACAATTCGTTGTGACGTCATTCCAATGAACGTTACACATTCTCTTCGGACGACCATGGCTACAGAAACTTAAGGTCATTACAGATCATGAGCACAATACTTATACTTTCAAATGGAAAGGAGGCAAAATAAGGTTGCTTCCATTTCCCGCTAAATCTTCATCATCCACATCTGATACAGCTCTAGCACTTCCTATCTTGACTATGTGGAAGTTTGAAGATGAAAGCAAAGAGTAGGGCATCATGTATGCATTGATTGCTAGGCAGGTTCCAGAAGAATCTCCTACTACATCTGTCCCATAAGAAGTAGAGTCACTTCTGAAGAAATTTGCTGATCTAGTTCCAGATGAGTTGCCTAAGGAGCTACCTCCATTACGCGACATCCAACATGCCCTTGATCTTGTCCCTGGCGCTTCATTGCCAAATTTGCCTGCATATCGGATGAGTCCTATGGAGCATACATAATTAAGAAGGCAAGTTGATGATCTTTTACAAAAGGATATATCAGGGAAAACCTTAGTCCCTGTGGAGTACCTGCACTTCTCACTCCAAAGAAAAGTTGGCGTATGTGCGTCGACAGTCGTACAATCAATAAAATCACAGTAAAGTACCACTTCCCAATCCCCAAATTAGATGACATGCTAGATTTGATGACTAGTGCATGTATTTTTTCTAAAATTGATCTGCGAAGTGGTTACAGTCAAATCCGTGTAAGGCCAGGTGATGAATGGAAGACTGCATTTAAAATCAAAGATGGTCTTTATGAATGGTTGGTTATGCCCTTCAGGTTAACCAATGCACCCAGTACTTTCATGCGAGTCATGACACAGCTGTTGCAACCTATATTGGGAAGTTTGTCGTCGTTTACTTCGACGATATTTTAATCTACAGCAGGACAATAGCAGAACATCTTCAACATCTGGATACAATCTGCCAACTCCTTCGCCGGGAGTGTGTTTATATTAATCTCAAGAAGTGCACCTTTATGAGTGATTCTGTTATTTTCTTGTGATATGTTGTGTCTGCACAAGGAATTAAAATGGACCCTGAGAAGGTCAAAGCAATTCTTGATAGGCCCATTCCTACTACACTCACTGAAGTTCGAAGCTTTCACGGTCTTGCAAACTTTTATAAGAGATTCATTCGAAACTTTAGCAGTATCATGGCTTCTATCGCATAATGCATGAAGAAAGGTGAATTTAAGTGGACTAGTTCTGCCGCTAGAGCCTTTGAAGAAATAAAGCGTAAAATCACAAGGGCACCAGTTTTACAAATTCCAACTTTTGACAAGGTCTTTGAAATTGCTTGTGATGCATCAAATGTCAGCATTGGAGGTGTTCTTAGTCAAGAGAGACCCGATTGCATTTTTCAGCGAGAAACTTTTTGATGCCAAGAAAACATATTCTTCTTATGATTTGGAATTCTATGCCATTGTACAATCACTTCGTCATTGGAGACATTACTTGATTGGCAACGAGTTTGTCCTTTATTCCTATAATGATGCTTTGCAACATCTATATTCACACCAGAAGATCAGTGCCAACTGTGCTAAGTGGAGTGCATATATACAGGAGTTTAGTTTCAACATTTGTCATACATCAGGGAAAGATAACTTGACAGCTGATGCGCTCAGTCGACGAAAGCATTTGTTGACAACCATGTCTGTCAGTTTACCAGGTTTTGAACAACTCAGGCTAGATTATGGTGACGACTAAGACTTTGGCTCTATCTATGCAGAACTCAGCAATGGTGATCTTGGTAAGAATCCTCATTATAACATTCATGATGGTTTCTTGTTTAAAGGTACACAACTCTGCCTCCTTGCCACATCCATTTGTGATATATTGTCTGTGAGTTGCATTATGGAGGATGTAGTGGCCATTTGGGACACGACAAAACTCTTGCTCTTGTTAGCGATAGATATTATTGGCCCCGAATGAAGACCACTATTATTCTCATTTGCGAGAGATGTAGGACATGCCAGATAGCCAAAGGTAACAAGAAGAATACTGGACTTTATCAGCCTTTACGTGTTCCTCATACTCTATGGGAAGACATCAGCATGGATTTTGTGATCGGTTTGCCAACGACTCGAAGAAAAGTTGATTCTATTTTTGTTGTCGTTGATCATTTCTCAAAGATGGCACGATTTATTCCTTGTACTTCAACTAGTGATGCCTACAAGGTTACCAAACTCTTTTTCAAAGAAGTTGTTTGTCTACATGACCTTCCAAAGACTATTGTTTTTGATCGAGACACCAAGTTCATGAGTTATTTTTGGAAGACTTTATGGATGCTGTCCAATACCAAGCTCAAATTCTCTACAGCTTACCACCCTTAAACAGATAGCCAAACAGAAGTGGTAAACAAAAGTCTTGGACAGTTGTTACGCTGCTTCGCTCGTGATCACGTCACAACTTGGGATCATGTGTTACCTATGGCTGAGTTTGCGTACAATAACTTGGTCAATCGGTCTACTGGTACATCTTCGTTTGAAGCTGTGCAGGAGTTCGCCTGTGACTACCTGTTGATCTTGTCCCTTTTCCTGTAAACACAAGAATAAGTGTTGATGTGGAAAACTTCTTTCACCACATGCAACAAGTGCACATTGAAGTCTGCCGACATATATCTGCCAGTAATGCCACTTATAAACAGGAAGCTAACAAGCATCGTTGATTTATTGAATTTGCTGAAAGGGATATGGTCATGGTCCGTATCCATCCAGAACGTATGCCTCCAGGAGCTTATATAAAGTTGCATACACGGAATACTGGTCCATACAAGATTCTAAAAAAGATTGGCTCCAATGCTTATGTGCTTGATCTACCATCCAATTTAGGTGTCAGTTCTACTTTCAACGTAGAGGATCTTACGCTCTACTGTGGTCATGACAATAATGGAGAAACTGTAGAGCAGACTATTGCCCTACCTTCTAATCTTCCACCTGTTGATGAGATTGTTGATGTGCTTGATGATCAGATTATTTCTACTCGTCAAGGAGGTTTTCAAAAGTTCTATGTCCGCTGGAAGAATCGCCCTCTCTCTGATGCTGCATGGATCACTGCAACGGACTTTCAATGCTTGATTCCAAATCTTTGAGCGATATCAGGCGATTAACTCGCTGGAGTCGAGTTCTTTCAAGTCGGGGAGAGTTGACGCAGCCAGATGCAAGGCTAGGACCCGTAGGCCCTAATGGACCATCTGATGGGTTTACATGATTTTCTAATTGCCTAGAATTAGTAGTATTACTTAATAATGGTTGCTTCCTAAATTATAAGTTGTTTAGGATTAGATATTAGTAGTATTACTTAAGGAGGGTTGCTTTCTAAATTATAAGTTGATTAGGATTAGATATTTCTTTATTTAGAACTCTGCTACTCTATTTATACTGAAGTGCTTATTGTAATGCTTCATGCTTTATTCAATCAAATTAACTAACATGAGTTATTCCCATCAGTTCATTGCTGTGAGTGCTATTTTGTGTGGAATCCTTTTGTTGGATTCGATCAACCTCCTCTGAGAGGTTGGTCTATTCAATTGAAGATCTGGGGCTACGCCAGCTCTACTCTACATCGTTAGCTGTCCACTCTCGTATAAATGGCGGTCCAACACAGACTTTTTCGTGAGTGGGGAGCTCGGTACCAACAACACCAAGCATAGATCAGACACGCATGCCGGACATGTATCCAAAATAAAAGACATAGTTTGAAGGTACAAAGCAAAATATAAATAACAAGATGATTATTCTGAGTTCGGGTAAAACAATATGACTAGGCATGTTAGTGCATCTTGAATAAAGCAACTGAATCATAAATAACAGATAATTCATGCTATAGACTAATTGGCATCCACATCGCATAGATCCTTGGTAGGGGTGCATCCGCTGGTCCCCCTAGCGAGTAGGCATGCAATACCACTAAACTCACCTGGAGTTTATGGCCGTTAGAAACAATTGGCCTTGCCACAAGCGCATTTGCTCAATCCCTGGCAAGGTGGGTATTGTAGTGACACCGTGTCATATGTCAGGACCACAGTACGACGAGCAATATAATAATAATAATAATAATAAGGGAAATTTTCAAATAAGGCCTTATGCTTTTGCCTTATTTAAAAAAAGGACACAAGCTTCAAAACTTTTCAAATTAGTCACCAAGTTTTCAATTAAGGACATTCGGCCATTTAATGGTATTTTTATGACTTTTTCTTTCAGTTTGTTTAAAATACCCGAAGTCCCTTCATTTAAAGCCAAGACATGGTTCTAGTAGCCACCACATTCATCCGATTGTTGTGGAGATACTAGTTGTCCTTGATCACTGTGAGGGTGCCTGTGAGAAAAGGAAGAGAATATATTATAGAGGAAGTGAAGTGGATTTTATTTCATTGTAGGGTAATTTGAAATTTTTGAGGAAAAAAAGTCGCTAGAAAATGGATTTAAATGGATGAATGTCCTTGATTGAAGAAAACTTTCTGGAAAACTTAGGGACTAGTTTGAAAAGTTTTAAAACTTGTGTCCTTTTTTTACATAAGGCAAAAACTCAAGCCCTTATTTGAAAATTTCCCTAATAATAATAATAATAACAGCTGGGTGGTGCCAACTCGAGAATGCAAAGATAATTCAGTCAGTTCAGTAAACCGGTCATGTAGTACATGAGTAGCTTCTGGTACTCCCAAAGTAACATAAACATGTTTGGGGAAAATAGATAGTTCAGACGGGTGTAAACAAAGTTAGAAGATCAGATAGTATGGGTTCAAGCTAGAGAACAGTCCATTTATGTCTGAAAATCCTTAGTACAAATGGGCAACATTTCGGCTAGAAATGGTGGCCTTGAATGGATAGGAAAAATAATAAGGTGATTTGGATTCTCGGGACGGGCAGGGCAATTAAATGCTCGCATCCTACTGAAGAAACCACCTAAGGATCTAGGTACATCCAAGGTTAAAGCGGGGCGATAATTGCGCGCTAATTCCCAAGGAGTCCCATAAGTCACAATAATAAGGCTGGGTAAGTTCGGGTTATGACAGATTGCATAAACATAACAAATAAGAGGAATATGCACCATGCATAAGAGTAGGTAGTTAACTGATTAAACCATTCTAGCAAGATAGATAACAGTCAACGAACCATTGCAACAATATCTTTTAGTCCATGATTACCTTGGACATGCAAGTACGATGATATTCGAGTCTATATGCTAAAGAGTCCGGATATCATATTGTTCACAGACACTTGGTGCATTCGGAAGGTGGGGATGCCCAAAACCCTAAGTTCGGATATAAACGATAAAAACTGTGCTCCACATGTCTCCGGGTAATCCGGGAAGTGTGTGACGGTTTAAGATATCACTTCCCACATGTTTGAAGTAAAAACGGTGTTAGGCAATGTTCGGATACCTAGTTCCACCAATTTTTAGGTTTTTGGTCCTTTAAATGGAAGGAAACCGGTTACAACAGGTTAAGACAAGTTTAAGAACCTCAAAGCCCCTCAAACAAGTTCTCCCGGTTGTTTTCAACTCATATCGGAAGTGGACAACCGGAGGTTTAGCCGGTTGTGCAAAACAATTGGTCATTCGTATGAGAAATCCAACTATTGGGGGAATTAATAGGGGTTTAACCTAGGCTTGAACCCACTTTGGGACCCACCTAACATGTATCTAGGTGTGCAAGAGGGTTAGGATAAGAATTCAGGCAGTTTCATGCTTGAAAAATGCTAATAAGGGGGTCGGGTGGCACAACTGGGAAGAAAATGGCTTGTCTGGTTGTTTCGGGCAAATCTGCCTGGTTGCCTATGTGGATGGGTGGTGAAATGATTTGAGGTGAGGTAATATCCAGATAAGAATAGACTAGGGGTCATATCAAAAGTACACAAATTCAAAATTCCTTCTTTTTTAAATAAAAAAAAAGTCAAAAAACACCCTCCCTTTTCCACTAAATGACAAAAAACGTCCTCTTTTTACACAAAAAGTAAAAAAGATTCCCTATCAAGCCACTAAAAACAAAAGACCATCACCTTACATTTTATTGACTCTTGATTTGATGCTTCACCTAACTTTACTTCAATTCACCATCCTTCCAAACATGTAGCTGTACGGCTGATCTTATCACAACCGGACAACATCCGGTTGTGGGCTACATTAGGGACAACCAGGCAATCTGTCTAGATGTCCCATGCAGGGAATTACGGGAAGGGGCTGTTTTGCAACTTTTTGGGATTTTTGAAGTTCGAGAAATTTTCCAACACCATTAGATCAAAAGAAATCAGGCCATTCTACCCATAGAATGAAAAATCAAAGAATCAAGAGATTGACCAATGCATGCAATGTAATTCAATTTGGGTACTTGCCTTGGCCTCTTAGCAACCCCAAAACAATCTCTATACACCTCTTAAACGGAGCTCTCCTTAAGAAATTCCCAAAATTCAACTCCAAAATTCCCCTAAAATAAAAAACCCAAGCTAAGATTGGAAAATGGCCATGCGTGTCACATATGTGGAACAATGGAAGCTCTAGATCATGGAGGAAGTGAAATGGGACGAAGAACTCACCTCTAGCAGGTCACTTGAGGAAGAAGAAGTGGGTTCCAAGTGCTGCTGGACAGAATATCACGCAAAAACGACATATGTGGTGTAGATGGAGTCGGTGATTCATGTGGTGGGGTCGGAATTAGCAATTGATGGTTTCCAAGCCTTGACTTAAAGCATGCAAATGAAGAAGATTAGAGAAGAGGAAGAAGAGAGCTGCAGGTGCTGGTCGAGCAAATGAGGGAGAAGTGGGGGTAGGTGGGGTTTTTATATAAAAAGATCATGAGGAAATTACAAGTATGCCATTAGTAAGTGGGTCTGACTTGCGGTGGTCAAACGGAGGTCTTCTGGACCTCGGATGGACTCAGGCAAATAACGAAAGTTGCTAGAAATTAAAAGAGCTTACTAACAAGCTTGTGATCAGGAAAAAAGAAAATGGAGCGTTTCAGAGGGTGGAACCTTGACCCCGCCTGCAGTAGACGGGCCCCCCACCCCCACCTCTACCTTCTCCCTCTTTGTTTCCAATCTACCTCTAGCCATTTCCAAAGCTGAGCTAGAGGCGATGTTCGTTAGGGCAGGCAAAGTCAGAGACTCCTTCAGCCCTACAGACAGATCCTCTGGAAAACGTAGGGGTTTTGGTTTCGTTAGTGTCAAATCAGAAAAGGAAGCTCTCCTAGGTTTGGAGCTAGCCAACGGTACGTCCTGGGGAGGTAAAAGAATCCTCGTCGATCTGGCTCTACCACGCTCAGAAAGCCCTTCTACCACTGAAACCGTCCAACACCCTCCCTTTAGCACAGGGATTCTGGGCCGATCGCCTCCCTCCTTTTTAGGGACTCTGGCTCCACCTTCAGGCAACATTCAGCCAGTTAGCAACGCCTGGAGCCTCCCTCTAATAGGCCTTTCCGGCTCTATTGCAGGCTGGATAGTCAGAGACGGTAGCAACAACTTCATATGAGTGGCACCTTGGATTGTTGAAACGGAGAAGAAGTCCCTATGTCATAGCTTGATTGGTTTCCTCAAACAAAATCAAGGTTTACCAAAAGTAGCTTTGTGGATTCAATCCATCTGGGGCAGATCAGCAGCTAGAGTCAAAAACCTTGAGGGTAATGCCGTCCACATCCAACTCCTCTCTGAGGACGAAGTCAAGCATCTTCTGCATAGCAAATGCAGTGTCTCCCTCTCCCTCTTTCCTTTTTTAGCCCCAGACAGATGGATGGAAGTCATCGGCTCCCCCCCAATTCTTCAAATGGATTCGCCTCCACGGAGTGCCGCTCCAAGCCTGGAATGAAGGTGTCTTCCGCCTTCTAGGGGATTTTATTAGCAACACCATAGAAGTCGATCGCCGCACTTCGGAGAAGGACGTCCTTGCCTATGGCCGTGTGAAGATCCTCACCAGCAAACTTTGCAAGCTTTCGACTAAGATACCCCTTTTTGTTGGAGATCTGCTAATCTCAGTAAAGGCAGAAGAAGAAGATCCCCTGCTCGCTCATCCACGGATATCTCATATGCATCCTCTGAAGAAGGCGACGATCTGGAGATTGCAGGAGAGAACTCCTCTTCCATCGCCATCTGAAGCATCCAGAAACGGGCTCGGGCTTACAGACGGACCAGGTCCCGTAGGCGAGCCAGGTTTCGGGTTTCGTAGGTCCAAATTTGCTTCGACCTTGCCCATAGATGATTGGTCAAGCATATAAAACAGATCGAGCCAACATTTTTCACTTTAATACAATAGCTCTCCAGCGACTTGGCCCACTGTTAACGGGCAGAGCCAAGGCGAATCTTTTAAAGACTTCTCTGGGTCTATTGCTCCAGCCCTAGTCTCCTCCCATCCCAACTTCTTCTTCAGCCCTAGTCTCTTGCCAAGCTTTGGGCTACTCTGCTGCTACTACGTCGGCTTCCACCTCGTTAACGGACACGTTTGGAGAGTCTTCCATGGTAGCCTCGACCTATCCTCAGTGCAGGGATCTATCCTGCCCTCCCCCTCCCCCTCCCCCTCCCCTTTCCCAGACGGACTTAGGTGACGGGCAAAGTCGGACTCCCTCTATCTCCTCGCAAGCTGCTGTTACTCAGACATCGACTCCACTCCCTCAGGCACTTCTTTCAACCTGCACCTCTCTGTCTCCTCTCTCATGGATTCCATCTCCCTGTCTCTCTCTCCTTTACTCAATGATCCTGCCGAACATTTGCTGCGACAGACCCCTTCTGTTGACTGGACCTTCATCTCAAAGAAGGCCAGTTTAAGGATGGCAAGTCACTCAAGACAATCTGACTCAGCAGTTAGAGCCTCTTTGCCAGCCCTTGCTGAAGGACCTTCACCAACTCTTGGCTGCCTAAAAAATTGAGTCTATGGAGAAGCAATAGGCATCTCGGTAGAAAATAGCAAAGGAGGTTGGGACAGTCTAATTGCATTCGCAAACGAGAGTGACAATCTCGGCAGATATGGCTCCTTCGAAAAGAGCATCAAACAAAAGGGCAGCAGAGAACTCCAAAACCCGTCGTGCTCCATCAACTATGACAACCGTCACCATGCCAGTTCTCCATCTCTTAAGCTGGTTACTAGAGTCAGAGATACCCAAAACAATTGTAAATGAAAGTTGTCTCTTGGAATGTTCGCGGGTTAGGGACTACAGTGAAGAGGGCAATATTGAAGGACGTCATTCACTCTTTCAAAATAGATATTCTGCTCCTCAAGGAAACAAAGCTTCGGTCTCCGTCTCTCCCTATTCTCAGAGAAATTTGCGGTAACAACCACTTGTAACTGGATCTCTCTAGATGCTGTTGGAACTTCTGGAGGTATCCTTCTATGTTGGACCAGTAGGCCATACTCTATAAAAGACCAATACATCAGCGGCTTCTCTGTCTCAGCAGTGATGGAAGATAGGGTGAATGGTTCTTCCTGGATCATCTCCTCAGTCTATGGTCCGATAGATCGCGGTCTTAGAAACAGTTTTTAGAGTGATCTAGACTTCATTCGTAGCAAATGGGAAGGGCCGTGGTGCATAGGAGGGAATATTACAGCAGATATGCAATCCTTCTCAGATTGGATCAATTCCCACTTCCTAATAGACCTTCATGTAGGGGGGTCTAATTTTACATGGTCCAACCATCACAGTCCTCTGACAATCTCGCGTCTTGACAGATTCCTTGTCACTGGTGATTGGATGGACTTATATCCTAAAGTCTGCCAAATTGCTCTCCCCAAGCCCACCTCTGATCACTATCCCATCTTCCTCGGCTCCAAAAGCTTAAAATGGGGCCCTTCCCCCTTCCGTTTTGAGCTTCTATGGCTTGAGAATAAGCGTTTCAGAGACTCAATTAAGGAGTGGTGGAACAGTTTTGATGTCAGTGGGTGGGCGGGATTTAGATTCTCCTCGAAGTTGAAAATGCTGAAGAACAAGATTAAAGAATCGACCAAGTGCAATTTAGAGCCCGTTGGACCTTTCAAGGCAAAAATTCTAGAAGTATTGCAGTCTATTGACAGAAAGGAAGAATCTCAAAGCCTTTTATCTGAAGAGGATTTGGCAAAGAGACTTGAACTTAAAGACCTCTTTGAACAAAAAGTTAGGGAAGAAGAAATCAAATGGAAACAGAGATCGAGGTGTCGGTGGCTAAAAGAAGGGGACAAGAACACCAAGTTTTTCCATAGTTTGGCATTGACTAGAATGAGGGGCAACCAGATAGATCACTTGATGGTCAACGGGAACAGAGTAGAGGCTAGAGAAGGGATAATAAATCACATCATCGGATTCTTTAGCAATCTATTTCGCAAGGATGAAAGAAGTAAGCCTTCTTTAAACAATCTCCAATTCCCCATCATTAGCGAGGAAAACACAAATTGGTTGGAAGAACCGTTCCAAGAGGAAGAAGTAAAAGCAGCTAGTTTAAGCCTTGCCAGCGATAAAGCTCCAGGCCCAGATGGGTTCCCAATCTTTCTACCAAATTCATTGGGACCTCCTAAGAATAGACTTCATGGCCTTCATGAGGGAATTCCACTCCAGAGGCAGGCTTTCCAAAACCATTGGCGCATCTTTCATTGCTCGTCCCAAAGAAGTCCTGGGCAGACTGCATAAAAGACTTTAGACCCATAAGCCTTTTAGGTAGCAATTTCAAAATCTTGGCTAAAGTGCTTGCAACTAGACTGCAAAAGATCTTTCCTTCCATCATCTCTCCTTCTCAAAGTGCCTTCGTGAAAGGTACACAGATCTTAGATGGGGTTCTTGTCGCGAACGATTGCATTCATTCCGGACACAGACAAGTCTCCTAGTCTAATCTGCAAACTAGACTTGGAAAAAGCCTTCGACATGGTGGATTAGGACTTCCTTCTTTATTTGTTGTGCAGGATGGGATTTGGAAATAAATGGAGGGTTTGGATTTGAGAATGCATCTCATCTGCCACCTACTCATTCCTTGTTAATGGCTCCCCGAAAGGTTTCTTCCCTGCGGAGAGGGGTCTGCGTCACGGAGACCCTTTATCTCCGTTCCTTTTTGTCATCATTGGAGAGGTTCTCAGTAGGATGCTTTCTCAGGCTGAAGCTTGCAATTTGTTTTGCGGTTCAAGCCCTCTTAGAATGCTCCATCTGTCTCCCATCTCCTTTATGCTGATGATACTATCCTATTTTGTGATGCCGAAGAAGATCAAATAAAAAATTTGGTTGCCTTTCTCAAATGCTTCGAAGCTGTTTCAGGCCTCAAGATTAATTTCTCCAAGAGTGCCATCCTAGGAATCTCTATTGAAGAAGACTCACTTCATCACTATGCAAATATCTTGGGATGCAGAGTCGACTCCTTCTCATCCACCTACCTTGGGCTTCCTTTGTCTAAGTAGGGTGCCAAAATCAATTTGGAACCCAATTCTAGAGAGAATTGAAAAAAAAATTGTCTTCTTGGAAAGCAAGATACTTATCCCTAGGAGGCAGAATTACGTTGATCCAATCTGCTCTTGCCAACCTTCCAATTTACTACATGGCTATTCTCAAATGCCCTGTTGCTATCATCAATCGCATTGAGAAGCTTCAATGTGACTTCCTTTGGCAGGGCTGCGAGGAGTCAAAAAAGATACACTTGGTGAATTGGGAATCAGTCTGTCGACCTAAAAAGTCAGGCAGTCTAGGTATAAGACCTTTAAGGAGCATGAATCAAGCTTTATTGGGCAAATGACTTTGGAGGCTGGGGGACGAATCTGAAGGTCTGTGGAGAAATATCCTTCTAGCCAAATACAAAGTTAGGAGAAACGGTTGGGACATCTCTCCTCCATCCCAAAGTTCCTCAAATTTTTGGAAAGGGATTTGCTCTACCAAAGACTCTTTTGCACAATCCATCCGGTTCCAAGTTGGCAATGTAGAGAGCGTATCTTTTTGGCATGATATTTGGGTCGGAAACAACCCCTTAGCTATTCAATTCCCTGATCTCTACAGATGTGCCAGAAACCGCAAAGCCAAGGTCAGAGATTACCTTGACATGAATGGCAGTTAGCAACTGTGGGCCCCCATTTTCAGAAGGAATCTTTCTGAGGCGGAGGAAGCAAACCTCTTCAATCTTTTTGAGGTTCTTAGTGTTTTGGACATCAACGGCGAAGTGCAAGACATCGATGTTGGGCCCCTTCCAGCAGTGGCTATTTCTCTGTTTCCTCCTTCTCCGCCCTTCATGTAGGGCCCCCGACGACTCATCGAGGTTGGCACTCGTTCTGGGAAATAAAGGCCCCTCCCAGAGTCCATGCTTTTGTTTGGCTTGCTCTCCAAAATAAATTTTGACTATGGATAATAAAGGCCCCCTATGCTTAGCCGACGAGGAATCGGTTGACCACCTATTCCTTCATTGCAAGCAGACAAAAGCTATCTGGTTAGCAATCCTCAAGGAGTTTTATTGCAGCTGGGTTATTCCTCTATCCTTACCCGAGATGTTCCATCAGTGGGCTTGCCCGATTTCTACCTCCAAAGGGAATACCATGTGGCGCTTGTTTTTTGTTGCCTTCATTTGGACGATTTGGAAAGGGAGAAACAAAAGGTGTTTTGAAGGAACTTCCTCCTCCCAAGAAGACCTAATCTTCTAAATGAAATTCACTGTAGCCTCTTGGTTCTCTATTCTTCCAGACTTTCGGGACTTATCCCTTGATGCTTTATGTTTCAACTGGAGGGATGATCTGGTTCTCTCTTTTTTATTTTGTCTGAGGCCTTTTGCCTCCTTTGTATAGCTTCTCCTTTTTGGGCGGTGGCTGTATTTCTGGGGTCCTCCCCAGCCGCTTCTTAGTATAGCCTTTATACCGTAAAGCTTTTGATTAATATTAATACAAGTTACCATTTCAAAAAAAAAAAAAAAAAAAAAAAAAAAAAAAAAAAAAAAAAAAAAAAAAAAAAGGAGGCCTATGATCAGAATTTTTGGAGGCCATTTGCACAAAATGTTTATTTTAGAAATTACAGGTACCCCCTTGGAAAGAATGCTGGGATCAAACTGGGTTTTCGGGATCTCAAATGAGTTTGGGCTGAACACGAAAGTTGTTGGGCATGACAAGTCCTAACTTTTGGACCCAAGACGGAAAATTTTCAAAATTTCCAAAATACGCCTGATTTTTCAAGAAAATCTAACTTGGGACATTTCCGAGTACCGAACTTAGCGCGAAACTCCTCAAAACTCCCCAAATCTTGTTCTAACCCTTAGAAACACTCCATTAACATCTAAACACGCGTTGTTATCTACTAAACATTATTAATTAACGTTAATCGCACTAATTAAGGATCGGGATCTTACACAACCACATCAAAACCTTACCCGTTTGCTTCCTCTCCTTCAGGAAACAATCTCAAGGCCATTCTCCACCCTCTTGCCATAGTTTGTAAGTGGCATGCAACCGATCTTTTTTCTGGTGGCATGTAACTGATCTTTTTCTTTCTTACAGTTTTTTTATTTCGTTTTCTAGAATTAACGTGCTTCTGAACTCACTTTTTATTGTGTATTTTTTTCTTTCTTTCATCATCTTCTTTTTCTTTTTTCTCTTTCACCTATTCTTCTAGATCTAAATTGAAAACCCTCCCTTCGTTTACCCCCAAAACAGAAGTTCTTGGTCCTCTCTCTTTTTAGAACATAGTCATTAAATTAATTTCTTGTGCCTTTTGTCATCATGTGCTTGCAAATAGCAGTCCCTGGATGTATTATGTATTTTCCTTTTGCATTTTAATCTACAATTTTGCCTGTAATTTGCAAGCACTGAGAGGGATAAATGTGGTAAGGGAAGCCAAATCAGTTTGATTGTGAGCCCAAGCTACCCTGATCTTCAATCAAACAGAAAACCCACTCAAAAATTCAGAAATGTAGTGATTAGCTTACCGTAAATCAAAAAAATCCACTGTAGATCTTCAATCCAATGGGAGGGAGAAAACTGCACACAAAGAAATTTCATTTGAAGAGTAAAAAAATCATTAACGCGTCTACGGTTTGGCACATGGTTTAAAATTTTGGTTGGCACTAGTTCAAATTGACGCCAGCCCGGACCAAGTTGGGTCAGGCATGGCACAAGTAAATGTCTGTTCCAAAAGGTAAAGTGTATTCATTGTAGCTCTGTTGGTTAGGACGTTGCTAGTGTTTTTGAGCACGTGAGTTCAAATCCACTTTTCTGTGCCTTTTTTTTTTTTGCTCTTTAAGAGTTCTTCAAAGACGACGTTGATGGGCTAAAATGCGTGAGTTCTAATCCCCTTTTTTGGTGCCTTTTGCTTTGTATAGTTTTTTTATACGAGGGCCTTCCATTTCACACAATTTCATAAAGCCCCTTATATTTTGATTTTTTTTTTTTAATCTCTCCGAGTATTAGTTAAACTAGATAGAGAACCTTGTCTCTCTTTTTTTTTTGACTCATTTATCCTTGAAAGAAAAAAGAAAACTCAAATGACTTATCCCTTAAGGATAATTTTTCTTATCTGAATGGCTTCATATTATATATTTCCTAATACACAAAAACTGAGACCCTCCCAATTTTTTATTTTGACCAATTTATTTTATTTAAAAAAAAACCCTCAAATGACTTACTCCTAGAGTTAAAAAGATTATCTTTCCCTTTAAACTTTGTGGACCAAAAACCAAAGGCTAGGATCATTTAAATGGGTTGATACTACATATTCTCTAATCCTACCTCATCCAACCCTTTCAATTGACATAGTCCCTTAGACTTTATGCATCTAGATAAGCCCACTAAAAGTAACTTGAGTGAGTGAAATTTACTATGCTTAAATGAAAGTTATTCATGTTGTTTATCCATAAAAACAAGCAATGATGTCTTACATTGTCAGCTATTCAGTGCTCATCAACCCTAAACATCACAGTCTTTAGATTGAAAACTTGTTAAATAGCTCAATTTGCACAGTTTACTAGTTTTCTATTATTTTCTATTTTTCTAAATTTCTTTAGATTTGTTTTACACTTTATAGGATCAACGCGGCTGTACCGGTCTGGCGCAGGCGGCACAAAATTCTCCTGTTCCCAGCCGGCACCAGAATTTAAAACCATGGTTGGGCATCCAACCACACCCCATATATATAATTTCTTTTGACAACTTCAAATCAAATCCTAAATCTAATCTCATCCACTCATGAATTCTATCACAAATAAAGAAATCCTAGTAACACCTAAGAAGGAAAGAACAACTCAGTGACGTAGCCAAGATCCACGATCGAATAATAGATCAATCTCCCGAAGGATTGATCGAATCCAAGATGGATTCCAGCCACTAGGGCAACCTCACAAGAGGAGAAAACACCATAACTGAGGTGAAAACTCTCATAACTCAAAAATTAATTGATAATAAGCATATCTATTACAATGAGGCCTAACATCATTTTATAAAGGAGTTGGCTTGAACCCTAAGCAACAATATTTCCTAATATATGAATCATATCTAAAATAAAAAGGAAACTAACTAATATTAATCATAAACAAACCAAACTACTAAATAATATTTTCTAACTAAATGGATGTTCCCTTGGGTCTATGGACCGAACCCAATGTGTTGGCCGACCTATTGTCTGGCCTGCATCAATTCTCCTCCGCTTGAAAAAAACTCGACTTTGGCGAGTTGATAGCCTGATAAAAAAGGAGAGAATTCGACCACGAATTCTGAAAAATGTCCGCCTCGGTCGAAAATCAATTGCACAAACATTTGTTTCTTCATTTGATCTGCATTCTCATGGCAGGGCTTGGAAGCTTGATGCGGTCTTTTACTCCATTGAGAGGTAGATGGGAGGTTTTGCTTTTGCTGACGTTTGTATTGAGTTCGGATGTGTGATTTGACCAATAGAACCTTCGGTTATTGCCTTTGTACCGACGGAGCATGAATATTGACTATCCATCGGTGATCGCCGAAAATAAAGTCAATGTGAGGAATTTCATTTACTTGATTTGCTTGTGAAACTACTGGAACAATGGACTTGATTTCTAATGGGCCAATTGGATTTTCTGGAAGTGGTATGACAATTGGAACCACCGGATGTAGAATCTTCTCACTAACTTGATCAGAGTATTCAATGTTTGCTTCTCCTTGTTCATCTTCAACCTTTTGCAGCTTTTGAGGAACACCAGCTTGATCATCTTGCACTTGTTCCAAATTTTCCATGAGATCAGCTTTGCCTTGACCTTGATCATCTATTGCACGCTTGATATCTACTAGCATGACTTGTATCTCTTGTGGTGCAATCATGACTGCTCTCTCAACTCTTTGCTTTTCCTGTGGCTCTTTCTTTGATTCAGTGGAAGGAGGTGATGTAGACGAAGATGGGGCTGTTGAAGATGGGGTTGTTGAATTCATTGGAACGAGCATATCTCCTTTTCCATTCCACAAAATGGTATATGTATTCACCTCTTCATCATGGTGCACTTTTCGATAAAAAAGCCATGGACATCCGAAAACAATATGAACAATATTCAAATGGATCACATCACACCAAATTTTGTCTTCATAATGGCCCATTTTGAATGATACCAAATATCTATGAGTCACGGGGATAACATGACCATTAAACCATGTGACTTGGTGGGCTTAGGAAGCTTCTCAATTGGCCAATGAAGTTTGTCAATTACCTCTTGTGCAACAAAATTCATTGCACAACCATTGTTAATAATCAAATTAGCGGACTTGTCTTCAACTCTTGCCTGCGTGTGGAATTTCTTAACCTGTCTCCATTCTTCTTCTTCCTTTTCACTTGTATTGAGCAGTTGACGAATGACAAGAGTGGGATTATCTTCTCCTGCGAAAAGTCTTTCCACAATATGAGCTCTTGGTCTTTGCTGAATATTTCTTTCTTGACACAGATTGACGCATGCGAGATTTTTGAAGCATGTGCTCAACACGAATAGCTTCTTCGTATGCTTCTGGAATGGTTTCACAAAAATTTACTTTTACTTGTATGCTTGGTCTTAACCCTCTGATATATCGAGCTCCATCATTCTTATTGCTCTCCCATAAGCCACATAAAATTTCCAACTCTTGATATCGATAGGTATATGCATCAAACAATTAATTTTCCTTTCTTCAAATTAATGTGTTGCTCAAAATAGAACTCTTTCTGACGGTACTGATTTCCATTTCTGAACTCATACATAACAGCTTCAATGTGTCTCTTGTTGATATGGATAAAAATATATTGCTGCTTGAAGATGAACAATTGTCTAGCTATATGGGCTGAATCGATGACACCCTAAAAGGGTCGGTCTGGAAACAGGTCCACCTGACTTGCGCTACAAAATTCTGCAGTTTTTTTTTTTTTTTTGGTGTGTGTGTGTGTGTGTGGACTTGGGTTCGGGCTTAAGTCAGGCCCGAAATCAGGTTAGGCCCAAACTGCAGACTAGGCCCAGTTATCAAACAGGCACGTGTACAACACGTGGGAGAAAGGCCCCTTTGCTGTCTTGGGATTCATGCAGAAAGGAAATAAGGGGGGAGGTTACCTGTTTCGACTTGGAGAACAGGAAAAAAACGAAGCGGAGTTGGGGGAAGACGCTGGCGATGGTGATGAAGGGTGTGGAGCTTGGATGATGGCTAATGGCTGGCGGCTGCTCGATGAGGGAGCTGCTGGCAATGCCAACAGGTGCTGCTGATGAAGCTGGGATGCTGGCTGCTGGACGTCAGGTGCAGGTATGCTCCTCGGAACTCGGTGCTCCTCCTCCCTCTACTTCTTTTTCTTTCTTTCTTCTCTCTGTATCTTCTCCTTTCTGCTTCTTGCTTTTTTTTTTTTTTTCTGCTTCTACTCTTTTTCTTCTGCTGGTTTCTCTCTTCTTCTGCTCTGTCTTTTTTCTCCTAGTTCTCTGCTGGTCCTTTTCTTCTCTTATTGTTCTTTATTTTCTTTTTTCTTTTTTGTCTGCTGCCTTTTCTTTCTTTATTTTGCTGCTGTTTTTTTTTTTTTTTTTCTGTCGTTTGTCGTCTTCATCTGCTGCCTTCTCTCTCTCTCTCTCTCTCTCTTTTATTTGTTTTGTTGTTGTTTCTGGGTTTGGGGTATGATAGGTTGCTGGGAATGGGATTTGGGTTCTGTGGGTTTTCTATTGAGGGGGATTGGGTTTTGGCAGAGATGGGAATTGACAAAGTTGAGGTACGAAGGCAGAGGGGCTGTTTGGTTTTAGGGTCTGAGACGGGAGAGGGGAGATGGGATTTAGGGTTGGGTATCAGCAACGGTGGATGGTTGTTGAGTGTAGGGAAGTTAGGATTTAGGTTTAGGTTGGGGGATTTTTGTTTGGATTCAATGGGAATCAGCAGAGGTTTTTTTATTACAATGAGGCCTTACTTCCTTTTATAAAGGAGTTGGCTTGATCCCTAAGCAACAATATTTCCTAATATATGAATCATATCTAAAATAGAAAGGAAACTAACTAATATTAATCATAAACAAACCAAACTACTAAATAATATTTCCTAACTAAATGGATGTTCCCTTGGGTCTATGGACTGGACCCAATGGGTTGGCCGACCTATTGTCTGGCCTACATAACTCAACAAACCAAAAGAAGAGTACAATCGCTGGAATCTAGGAATGTCTTGGACGTCTACTTCGTAGGGAGGTTTTCTCCACTTGCTTACTTTCAACCTTTTCCCTTTGTAATGTTCCGATTGAATTAAGGAAGCCCTCCTTGGACATCTAATTGTAAATCGTATAATTGTTTGTTTCTTGCTGTTGAAGTCATTGGGCATCACTCTCTAAGTGGGCAATGGCTCCCACTTTGTTGAGCGTATTTTGAGTTGACATGGGTCCCTCTTGTAGAGCACGCAGTGTCTTGTAGAATGATGCATCCATGGGTAGAGTTTTCATGGATAGGCCTTAGTTGGGTTTTTGATTCGGGCCCACTTTAAATATCTAAATCTCAATTTAAGCCTATTAAAATCCATGTGGGGCCTTATGTTTGATCAAATCCCAATTAAAGATGGATCAAAAGATCCCGTGATTGATCAAATGGATACAAATAAGCAAGGGCCTGATAATCACATGATCCATTGGATCTAGGCCATATGCTCCTGCGTAAATAAAGTAGAGGGTTTTCGTAATATTTGTTTGGAAAATGCTTTCTATTAGTAGAATATGAATCCGTATTGTGATTTTGTTTGTTGTTTATTCTTTAATGCTTCTTGTAACTTTTCCTCGTAAAATTAACTGCAAAATTATGTAAAGCAGATATGAATTATAATATGAAGTTTGTATAAATTTTCTAAGAGAGTATATCTATAACTTTTTTTGAAATTCTTTATGTGTTTTGTTTCTTTATTGTAGTTACTATACATTTATAATAAGAATATGAAATTTAATTTATTGACCTGTTTGGTTGACTCATTCATGTTTCCTAGTCAACTTGACCCGATAACTAGCCAAGTCCTGTTGATCCACTTAGTCAGGAAACTTTGACTTGGATGGCAACTACAGTTTGTATCATCATCAAATGGACAGGACTATTTTGGGGTCATCTACATGAATTATGTTTCGCCATTCCAATCTATTCAAGGCGAGATCCTCGGATGGGTTGTACTTATTTAGATTTGTTCATTCTACTTCCATCCATGTCCTCTGCAGCCTACCCTTCTTCCTTGAAGGGTCATCAACCTCCATAGAGAAACTTCTCACCAACACCATTGTCGGCCTATGTTGGACATGTCCAAACTATCTCAAATGATTCTCTCTTAATTTATTATTTAGTGATTCTACCCCTAAATTCTCATGAATGTGCTCATTTCTGATTCTATCTTTCTCAGTTTTACCACACATCCATCTCAAGTTTCTCATTACTACTACACTCATTTTTTGCATGTGGTGTTTCCTATTCGAGCAACATTCTGCTGATGCTCCATCAGTTATTGCTGGTCTAGCCGCTGTCATCACTCTGCCCTTCCCAAGCACAAATAAAGGAAGGGTTGGGTTAGTTTGACAACCATCGTAAAACATTTGTCACAATTACAATATAAAACAAAAGTTTGCATCGCATCTTCAACATAAAAGAAATGTGTGCATATATTTGATCTGTTGATATATAACATTTATGTTAATATAACAGTTAAACTTTGTTTCTAACTTTTATGCATCAAATGCATTCATCGGGTTCACTAAATGTGGTTAATGTTTGATTGGGCGTAGTAATAGCTAATAAGTATTCTTGTCGTACAAGAGACTCTTGGACTTTAGGAGATAAGAGGTAAAATTAGTAAAAAGGAATAGCAAAAGTAATAATAATAAAAAAAGAATAAATTTAGTTAAGAATAAAAATATAAATAAATGCTTGTTTATTATTTGAATCCAGCTCGAGGTGCTCAGTTTGGGTTTGGGTCTGGGTGCTGTACCTGAATCCATGTCAGTTCTTGACCTTTTCACCCTTACTGAGTTTTTCTGGTCCTGATATGGGTGCACCATGACCGACCCAAAACTTACCTGTTTTGATCCCTTGCCTCAACCTGCCCATAGTTGACTCTTTTCTTTTTTTGGTGGTTTGGCACTGTGCTCTCTGAAATGCCACTTGTTCTGTGGAAATTCTGTTTTTGGAAGACGGTCCAAGTAGTTTAACCTAATTACCAGAGCGTTTTGTCACTGCAGAATGATGCAAATGCACAAGAGCTTTCTGCACTGAAGGCTGTCATCAAGTGCGTGGAAGACTACAAGCTTGAAGCAGAGTACCCACTCGACCCTCTTCAGAAACGTTTTGTCCAGCTCGAGAAAGCAAAATCAGACAGAAAGAGAATGGGAGATGCCACAAAACCTCAACCAAAGAGACCTCGAGCAAACATTGGATATGGCCCCCGGATGCCTTATGGTGCAGCAGATAGACAAGCCCCGCCTCCACCATTTGTGCAAAGGGGATTAAACCAGGGAGGTTTGGCAAGGTATCCTTATGCAGGTCCTCCTGCTGGTCCTCCTACTTACAGTTACGAGGTGCCCAGCCAGGCCATTTATGGCCAGCAGCAACTGAATGCCCCAGGGGCATTTTATCACCCTGATGAAAAGGTTCCTTCTGCTTCGGCTGGAGTGTCAACTTATGGGGGCTATATGGGAAGTGGTTTGCAGCCTTCTAACCAACCCTACATGTAAAATGATTCTCAAGGATTGTGGGGAGTGTTACCATTCATAGGGGAAGAGGAAACTATCGAGTAAGGGTTTAAACATATGGGCTTCCTTCACTAGCGAGTTTTCTATGTTTCCTTTGTGGATTTGATCCTATGTGAGGTAGTCAGGTTTTTCGAACTTTTTTTTTTTTTTTTTTTTTTTCTCTGGCTTAACATTTCAAGGCATTTTGTAATCTTTAAGGAGGTAGGCATTAACCATCTTTAACTCATTGGTAGAGAGTTCTAGTTGAGTACAGATACTATGTAATAGGTACTCATAGTCGAAAAGGACGACTGATTGTAAAGCATGTTGCATGTTGTACCACCCTTAATTTTTTTTTTTAAAGAGTACCTTTTTAATTTAATATTATGAAATAGATGGTTGGATTAGAAAGCGTTTTATCTATTGACTTTCCATGATAAGAGCCCACAACAAAGCCAGGTGCTCATTGTCACGACCTTAAACTTGCAGGTAAAAGTCATATTACCTATGAGCATTGTTCTGAAGATTAAAACTCAATCAATTAAAATTTTATTGCAAATTGTTCTAAGGATTCAAATTAAATTGATTTGTGATTGTAGGATTTCTTTATATTTGGTTAAAAAATAAAAAATAGTAAATTCTTTAAAGAGAAAAGCAGCGGCTGTTGGTAATCCATCCATCTTCCAATCAGAGGAGAGTCAATATAGTGATATATAATTGACATCACCATATGAAGAATTTCATTGGCAAATCAATATATTGTGTATAATATGTATGAATAGATAAATTTGGTTATTTTATCAATGTTACTAGGAAAAAAACACACAAAAAAAAGGCTGCATTTCTTTAATCTTTAATCCAAAAAATAAAAGACAAATCAGCAGCATGAAATTAGGAAATGTCGCAAGAAATAAGAGTGGTTTATAAAAATAATTATAAAAATAATTGTAGCACGCCTATCCTTTGCTTCTCTCTAGAAGCTTTACAAAAGCTACATATTTTTGTTGTAAGAATTTTTAATTATAATTACCAACTAACTTCTTAAGTATAGAAACATTGAAAATTGAAAAAAAGAGAGAAAATTGAAAATAAGAGTCATTATGTTAGATTATATGTCTTAATCCAGTGGATGATGTAATAAATTAATTTATTTATCAATATAAACATGCTTTTTATTTATGGGATGAATGGTGTTTTATTACTTCATGTACATAACCAATACATATGATATGATGGTTCATGAGATGAATCGAGGCCCATGAGTATATTAGATTTGATACATGTGTGGATGAGATCTACATGCGGGAGACATGTCACAAATTGATTCACAACCGATGATGAGATTGAGCATCTCATCTAACAAGATTACAGCACTTTGATCACTATGAGAGAGTGTGATTTGTCTTAATCATCCGAAAGTAAGATTTTTAATCATTGTGCTGGTACATTGGATTATTGAAGGACCGTTAGAAGCACCTTATGAAACACTGTCTATACTTTAAGGTTTGCTCTCATAATTCCATAGCAATAGGTTCTCAATCTTGAGACATTAATGAACTCAAGTTTCTATATATTCATTTACTTTAAGTTACCAGTGAGTGAGGCGACCTGTAGGTCAACACATCGGTGTCTTAAGTACGTGGTAGTAGGACTGTGAAAACATTCAATGGTCAAGATAAAATCTATCTTCATTGTCCCCTTGTGCCAATTAATAGATTTATCATTGGTAAGTACGCACCCATCTCAATTAAGAGTTAATTGGATGGTACTGATGATCACTGTGATTAATTGGGTATCAAGGATAATAAGGTGTGGATCTAAATTTGCTGGACATGTTTAATCCAATTGATCCATAGATATTGATAGATGGGCCTACTTGTGGTAATAGGGAAGTTTAGGGTCTTCTGTGTAATTTATTCCTAAGACTGGAGTTCAATTGCATTTATATAATGGAGTTATTTGCAATTAACTGTGGGCCCGGATTGCACATGAGATGTGGGGTCAGGGTGTCCCAGTTGGAGCTAGTTTTTTATGGAATCCTCAGTAGTCCCCACGCTAGCCCAATGCTGCAACCCCGGACTGGGTCAAGGGGCCTAATCCATGGTCTGGACGATGAATTAATAGAAATGACGATGATGCCATATGTAACACAAAATTAATTGGCCCATACGTACATGGATACAAGAAGAATATTTTGTCCGTACACGTGATTTCCCACAAGGTTCCGCGGTGAGGATTATATATACAAGTCATCTCACGTACAAGTCATAAACATATTCGGGATGCGGAAGCGTATAGTAAATCAATTCCATCAGACAGGACTGATAATAAAATGATTCACAATATGATGTCTAAGTGAGCAATAATCATGTTAGCATATTTCCCAAAAGTAACTATTAAATGTTTATACAATGATCAATTAGTTTTTCACTCCCCAAAAATAATGGTCAACAAAGGCCAGTACATCTCAATAGTTCCCAAAAGAATAGGTTATCCACAACCCCCAAAATGTGTTGTAACTTGAGGCAACCGAATGTCTAAACGACATCGTCGGCATGCCACTCAACTAGACATTGCGGTTCATCGACCGCCTCCTCTGGCTCTGCCTCGGGATAATCGGCGTCTGGACCTGAGTACCAAAGAGTAGGTCAAACACAACGGTTTGACAGGTGTGTGAAAGTATAAAACCATAAAACGGGA